>JABFPN010002451.1:0-22243 GCA_022817305.1 Leptoteleia sp. ZL-2020 | reverse complement strand
GGGGGAGTGTGTCCGTGAGGCCCCCGGCGTTTTGGGCGTCCACGTGGACGCGTGGGCCAAGTGGCAAACTTTTGGCAACCGGGGCCACCGTCATCGAAAGAGAAAGAATGGCAGCATCCCGGGCATCGCCGAGGTGTCACTGACTCCCGTGCGCAGGTGATCGACCTCCATAGTCCCCACCTTGAGCCGGTCGCGCGTACCTTCTACCTTCTCTCCTTTCGCCCCGCGGAGCGGGCCGATCTACGCTCCAACGGCAAACGTGTGCCAATGACGTAATGTCGGTTATTCAACTTGGTTAGCCAGTGACGAAATGCCAACCGCCACATTCGGCTCGTGTAAAGTTCTTCTTTTTTTTTTTTTTTTTTTTTTCTTTCGCCTCCTTCTCTCTTTCTTTAGCTTATTTTTTTTTCACCTCTTCCTTTTTTACGAATCGTCTGTTTGTCAATAAGCTCTCTATTGTAACGTCCCGTTCGCTCTGTCATTGTTCTGGGGCGATAACCGATTTCGACCGCGAGCCTCAGTGGAAATTACCGCAATTTCTGGGGCACGCGTAGTTTCCACACTGACGGCAATGGCGTGATTGGATCGAAAACGAGGATAACCTTTCGATGGAAGAGTCTATGAGAATCAGAATGTAACCAATTTTTTTTTCCCCCTTGGAATGAAATTATAAATGCTGTTGAGTCGAAGGGAGGAATTCGACCGGGCCGAGTGACAAGGCTTTCGTGTTATAAAATGTAAACGAGCTTTGTTTTTGTTCAGCTTTTCATTTCCACCCTGTCCCTTCCGATGTAAACAAACGAGATCTTAGAATTCCCTTGTATACTTCTTTTTGTTTACAAACAAATCCCACCTTTTTACGGATAAATCTCTCTTGTCTACAAACAAATCCCCTTTGTTTATAAACAAATACCGTTTGTTTACATTTTTTCCGTGCTAAAACATTTCCTTTCGTCAGCTGCTCCAAGATTAATCCACTCAAACGCGGGGGAGGGTAGATTTACCAAACTTTCGGAGACACTCGATCCGTTGCACTTTCCTTGACAGATGTCAATTTTTCGTCGAAATAAAAAAAAAAAAAGAAAAAAAAGAGGCCGCCTGTCCCAGTTTCATCGGCGGGCAACGAAGCTCAGTCAACACTTATGAATGATGCTGACGTAATGTTTTGATTTCTTCTTCGTTTGACACAAGCAGGCGTCACGCTGAGCCGAGCGTGAGTGATCTAACGAGTTTCAAATGGTCGGTCAACAGGGGCACTTTCGGTGTCTCTATGTCGAAACTCGTTTGGGGAACGGGCGGACCTCCGCACACGTAAACCGAAAGTGTTTACGTTCCGGCGGGGTACTCCCCCCCCCCGCGCATTTCACGTCAGACCCGGTGTCCTCGTTAGACGCGGGCCCATTAGACCCCAAATTGAGACATCATTAGGAAGAGGCGCGGCCTTCTCTACCTGGAAAGGTCCAACATGTTTTGGGTTGGGGCCCCCCGATTAGAAGCCCGTATCGATACGGGGTCTTGACACGCGCCACCGTTGGGATATTCCGTTATGCCGGGCAATTCTGGCGCGGAACATGCTTAGGCATAAAGACGCGTGTACCGATACATCCTGGGGCACATGTGTAGGGGCGAGTCCGAACGGTACGAACGTGCAAGCGGTGAGTGACCTATGGCTCCCCCCCCCCCTTCCCTTGCCCCTCCCGATCACTCGGCCCTTTCCTTCTCTCTCGCGCTCCGTCTCCCTCCCCTGGCTCCCTCTCCCTCACTCCCTCTGTCCCTCGCAAATATTCTGTGTCAACGCACTTTACTTGGCTCGGGGCAGATGTTCACGACTGTCTCGTATCCGTTTTATCAGTGTGTTTATGTGTAACGAGCGGTGGCGTGTCCCGAGCCCCACGTGCCGGCGCCCAAATCGATCGCGCGGCAAAATGCAGATGCTCGCGCGGAAAGGAATTGTTCCTGTAAAAGAAGAAGAAAAAAAAGTACGCCCCGGCAGAAGCCGAGATTGCGACAGAGAGAACGATCCAGAAATAAAAGTAAGAATCGATATAGCCGGTTATTATGAGCCAGGCGAGCGGAAGGGGGGGGGAAAGGGGAGGGGAGTGGGGTTGTAAAATGGGGTCGGGCCAATGACCAGCCCGACGCCGAACTCAAATTTCATTAAAGGATACTCGCGCTGAATATTACGTAAGTTGGCTCGCGCGCCGTGGATTAAGGCTAAGAGATGAAGCTATACGTGAACATTAGTTTAAGTTCGTCGGGCCGAAGTTGCATAAACCCGTCCGACGATACGAATCGGGCACAAGGCGACGATGTTTTTCTTTTTTTTTTTTTTTTCAATTAGAAAACCACGGAGGTTCCCTTTCGACACTCTTTTCCTTCCCCACCCGCCATCCCACGGTTGATCTTAATTTTGGACTCGGGAGAAGGCCAGGCCTCTTCGTCAGCAGTACCGCGTTACCCACCCTCCGAGCATCTCAACAGTTTCGGATGGAACCGAAGAACGAAACGTTTTTAATACTGTTTATATACAAAAGTAATGTTTGTAAACACCTGGAAAGGTCAAATTAAGGTCACAAAGACAATAATATTGTTTGTTTATATCCAAAGGACGTAAAAATGGTTGTAAATAGAAAACAAAAACAATGCCATCTTACAGTTTATATCTCGAAAACGTTTCATTTTTTAGTCCCATCAGTTTCGGACCATTATTTACGTGCTTAAACGAGCGGAAAAATTTTCCTCCATCGCAAGATCGCCCAATTTCGTAGGGCCACGATAAGCTAGTTACGATTTGACGATTGTGCGCGCTCAAACATGGAGCAGTGACCCACTTTTCCGGGTGTGGGAGGGGGGGGCGATGGGGCAACACACCTGATGGCCCAAGGAAATTCTGGATCCATTTGCGTAACCCTGTGAATTCTTACTTTTACCGGCTCCACCTTGGTGCACAGCTCGTTCGCAACGAGCGGAAGTGGGTCCCGGGACGTTATGGAATCCGAAGTTCCGAATGTGTGAAAGTAAAAGGCGCCGGCCTTGGCGCGAACGGGGTTACCCCGTCCAACATTCGGGCCGACCGAAATTGATCAATCGGCCCCGCGTCAACTGGGGGCCTCCGCTGACGAAATCTTGGCAGAGTGACATTTTGCGCGACCTGCCCGGTCGATCGACTTTTTTTTCCCCCCTCTTTATCTTCATTTCCAAAAAGGAAGGAGAGAGAAAAAAATGAAAACTCCGCGCGAGAAAGTGACGAGCCCAACTGGACCGAGGTTTTGGGGGAGGGGTGGGGGGCCGGATGAACGAAATGCAAATTGCGCCAGGGGTGGTTCCGCGCCGTCACGTGTCGTACCAACGAGGCTGCGAAGAAATGTCGCGAGGCGCGCGCGAGGTCAAAGCTGCTTTCTTCTCTGAACCGGTGTGCTGCAACGCCGATCGAGAGTAAAAGCCAGCCGGGAGGAAAGAGAAAGAGAGAGGGAGCACTCAAAAGGCACTTGCGGGGCAAGAAATAGAGAGGCGACGACGTCGCGGAGAAAGGTGAAAGCACTCTCACCTTGATGCGCCAAGCCGCGGGATTGCCCGTCTTTTTTTTTTTTATATAAGCGGCGTGCCACTTGCGCCTGACCGATATTCAATTTTTCCCATCCGCGAAACTCAGGTGAAAATGAAAACCCAAGCCCGGACGATCAATTCCCTGGGGAAAGCCTTCAGATCTAGATTCCGTCCAGATTGGATCTAGACAAAAGATAAACAAATCTGGTACAAGGCAAATCCAATCAGGTGCTATTCTACCAAAATCCTGGAAAAGTTCTAGATCCAAATATGACTAATCGCGAGAAGTAGTGAAAAAGTTAATTATGAGACTCAATAATTTACCTGACTCCTGAGATTTTGATAAGGACTGAAATAATAAGTCGAAACGTTAATCAAAATGGAAATTTGAGTTTTTATTTCAAATTTATTTTGAGTTAATTGGTCTGTTGACTTAGAATACGGTCGAAATAGAAAATTAAGGTAATCTAAAAGAATATAAGAAGAATTAGGATACTCTTAATGGGTCCAAGTACCCCTATCAGGAAGACAACTCTACATGACCAGATGAGTCAATAATTTTGCAAAATTTATATTCCAACTTGGTACAAGACGGGAAACTTGTTCGAGTTTCAGATTTTCCTCAAAAAATACCGTGTTAACTGGGCATATTTGCGCTCTCGGCTGGGAAAGTTTCGCGGAGGAGTTTGTGATAAGGCGATTGCGGGCAATCAGCGCCATCGTGCAAATGAACGCAGAAGCTTCGGCGAAGCGAAATCGATTTGCGCGCGCGAGATGGTGCTCGAGTCGGCGAGCACTTCGCGGGCAATGTCAATGCCAACGAGCACGTGAGCAGCTCCAGGAAAATCGATAAGTTTCAGTGTCAAGCCTCCTCCGAAAGGACAGGGCACAACCTCCGAATTCGCAATAGCTGCCAAAAAGTCTACAACCACCGATCGTTTCATCCGTCATAGTTAACTCCTTACTTCTAATTGCCCTGACCATTTCAAGCCTCCCTTCTAATTATTATCGAGAAAATCTGAATCTAAATTACTCCGCAACTGATCTGCCATTTGATTTGAATAAAGTCGCTTAGCTCAAGTATACTTCAATAATACCGAGTTATCCCATCTAAGGGCGATTATAATAATAGAAATCTCGACTTAAATAGCAAAAATAAGTAAATTCACAATTGATATAAATATATAAAATAACTGAAATATTGAAGAAACTATATTTTACATCAATGTTACCAAAGTAAATTAATTTTAATCCCACGTAAATAAGAAAAGAAAATTAGTTCTACCCCACTTTTCCAACTATTATCCAATGGAGTAAACCGAGTCACTGATAAAAGATTGATACGCAAATGTTAACGTGGTTAAATGAAAGAAGAACGCACCTCGGTTTTGCAGCTTGCGCGTAACATCGACGTCCAAATCGGTAACAACAAACTCGACCTCACGCACGTCGGACGGACTCGCCACGGCGGCTCGTACGTTGCGCGCGGAATCGCAAATTTGCGTGGACATTTTCCGTGTGAGCGTAAGCGACAACGTGTGGGATACTGTTGGCGGTCTAACGGGAGGCATCGCACACTCGGGTGGTTGGTCCATCGAGGGATGGGGATGAAGTTTTAAAGCCGTCTGCGCAGGCCCGCATACCCACACGTTTCGGGCTCGCAACCCGACCAAAGACACCCCTAACACTCTCGTTTGTAATCTTTTTACTTCGACTGGTTCCCCCCTCCCCCCCCAACCCCCCGTTCAATGGTCTCGGAATTCTCCAATCCAACTCGAAATAATTTATCCTGTCCGTCACTCCTTTGTTCACATTTTTATCATACTCCGTCATTGTGAAAGTGGTTGTTCGTCAAGTTTCCATTGATTAGGTTTTTCGCGGCAAATTATTTGCCACCCTTAATAAGGCTTTTCAGTATGGCGAATTAATTAAAGGCAGTTATAAAAAATGTTATTAATCTACTCGTTGGTACCTTGCAAGTATTTTTTCTATATTTAAATACGTAAGCTTTTATGTATAGTTCAACTATTTTTCAAATATTATTTATGGTTTAACGGTTACAAATCCTTTACAATAGAAAATGCAGAATAATACAGTACCATATTGTACAGTTATAATATTAAAAAAGGAATAATACAATGACATTAAATAAGATGTAAATTATTAACAAGTATATTTCTTGTAAAAGATTTGCATAAGCACGGTGATTAAATGAAAAATAGGGGAATAAACTAGAAGGTATTATAATAAGATAACTTACTTTGCCGGGCGACACTCGGTTACGTTAAAGGCAATAAGGGACTTACCTGGAAGAAAGAAAAACATTATTAGATTAACCGTCGTAACTCATGGAGAATTTATAAGGGTAAAAAAGAAAAATAAATAGTAATGGGTGTAAAGACATTTTGCGAAATTGGCCGAGCAGGAGTTTCGCGGCATAACGCGCCACCCCGCTTAGTTGGAGGGACTAACGCGGCGAAACGGCGCGTCGACTCGAGCGATAACGACTGGTCTGCCTTATCGACGCCCGCGAAATATTTGCGAAAGGGGGACGGTGGCGCCGCGCGGCGGCCGCCCGCGGTTACTGGGCGGCGGTGGCCGCGAGTGGGGCGGATCAGTGGAGGGGGGGGGAGTGGAGGGGTCGCGTGTGTGGTGGCGTGCGTGTGCCGGCTGCTGCGCGTTGTGTTAGCGCGCTCGCGCAAGTGTCAGTGCACCTTGGAAATTCACCTACTGCGAGTTCGCGACGGCCGTGGGTCGTTGACCGGGCGCAAAGGAAAGTGGGACAGCGCGACTCGAAGAGCTAATGCGCGAGGCCTTGAGATCGCTGACGCATGCGCGCGGCACCACACTTGCCCGTCTATTCCGTTCAGTAGGTAAAGCCGCGAGATACGCGCGATGGCCGTTATTGCGTTTCCACTTACGCGGGGGCCTTAAGGTGATTCTTCAATGCGTCACGCATCAAAAACGCCGCCCGGTACCCTGACTCGGGTGGTCAATAGAATTGTCCCAAAATTTGGGAGGATATTATTTAAAAGTGAGAGAATCGTTGGATATACTTTATTTATCAAATTATAACTATTTCTTATTAATTATCCTGTTTTGAAATTTCTCTTCTGTCAGGTATTTCTTTGTACATAGACACATTTATTAAATTTGCAAAATTTTGACGAATGAAATATATCAAATGCTTCTCTCTCTTTTACAAATCTTCTATTAAATTTTAATTTAATTCTGTTTATTAATTAATATTGAGTACTGGAATACTGGACGGCATTTTTTATATGCTCTGAAGAGTCACCTTAATTGTCCACACATCCGTTGGACAGGATCGACGATAATTGTTACGTAACTCAACGGATTGGAAGACGAGCGCGGTGCGCCTTGGCTCCCGGTGATGCTATCGCAAGTCACCCGATTAGCATCGCCCGAGATAAATTACAATACCAAACAAAATGGTATCACGCCGGAGCGCGGCGTTTAAGTCAATTCGCTCGGGGGGGTTTTGATTTAAATTTCAGACTCGATACATCTTTCCACGGCAAAGTACTTGAATTGAAAAGCAGCTGGGTCGCGCGTAGGAAAGTTTTTGACTCGAAAGCACCGGGGGAGATTAGCTCGCGAGGGGGGTCCCCGGGTTTTCGGTAAAGTCGATCGATTCTATTCTTGTATGTAAACACGAGCGATTTTGGAGCGTGGAAAAATTCTTACACGACGAATGAATTGTAGTACGGTAACGTCTGGGATGAAAGAAGCGTGCGGTATATTTTTTTTGGTCGATTTATTGGACTTATAAATCATCTAGCATTCTGCGAGTCCGGAGGACGAGAAAATTAAAATCTGTATAAGATCTATCATTATAAGTTGCAAGGGAATCTGTTAACAATTTAAGAAAGCTAATCTACATCTTAAAAATGACGAAAAAAGTAGATTGTCTTGTGTAACAAAGTTAAGTTCTTCTCTACGGCGACAATTAGAGAAATAATAAAAGTATCTCTTAAGGTCAATAAAATAAGGTTTCAAATCAGATTAATTTAAGTTATTTCGTAGAAGTTATCGTTAAAATAATAAGCTAAATTTGTCCCCAACAACGATTTATCCTATTTTTTGTCCAATAATAAATTATAGAATCCTTGTATGAATGTTATAAATATTTTATCGCGATCTAATAAAATCTCATCATTTTTATCCGAACGATGCAACATTATTTAGCAAAGTGGCGCTTGTTTCGTGCGAAAATTTATAAGCTTCTAAATAATCTAACAATCAATAACCTCTTCCCTTCTAAACTCAAACAAAAATTACTGTAAACGAAACATCCAGAGAATATTACACGCACAATTTTGAACCTATTAAGTTACTTTTCCACACATAGATTATCAACTTCAAAATAAACCATTTATTACGACCAAAAGGTACACAATTATTGTCCATTTGTCACGCTTACAAGGCGAGTGAACTTTATTGCAGTATTTTCGGGGCCAACAATTTCTCCCCGTGAATAATCCCCGTCTATTTTCGGCCTTCGGAAGGGGGAGAGACGCGAAGAAATCGGAAATTTCCCGAAGAAAGCTGTGCAACCCCCCCACGACCCCATCGTTACAATTTGGAAGCTGAGAAATGTCGCCGATTACGGCACAACCATTCAATTATCATTCGATCGCGTTACATTTCTAATTTTACAATAAACAGTCACTCGTTACGAATGTTCTGGCACTGTTACGCCTGGCGTTACGCGCACAGGCGCGTTACGCAAGTCGACCGATCGGGTCCGAGTTTGAAGTCTCGTCGATGAACTTTCCGAGCTCGAAAGGTTCGAAATTTTCGCCAGCCATCGATCGACCGAGTATTCTACACTGCAAAAAAAGTTATATTGAAAATTACTATACCATATGAGTTCTGACAGAAAATTACTATACCAATTATAATGAAATTTTCCATTCGATATAATAAAATTTAATATACTAGTATGATAATAATCACCAAAATAACAAACAAATTTACAACACTAATGTAAAAAAATTTACTATACCGAATGGAAAATTTCTTTATAATTGGTATAGTAATTATGCTGACACCATAGACGATATCTGTCAGAACTCATATGGTATAGTAATTTTTAATGTAACTTTTTTCTCAGTGTAGGGTAATTCGGGGCCCAAAATGGAGTCCCCTCCCTCCCAATTGGACCCCGTGACATTTCGAGCCCGGTTTCCATTGGGTGGCATAAAAATACCGCGAGGAGTGATAAACAGTCGCCGAGTGGGTGGGTAAAGGGGGGAGGGGGGAGGAGGGAAAATTCGTATTGCAGTTGACCGGGTTACGGGTCGCGAAGAGTTCGTCGGCCTCAATCGGGCGGTGGGTCGAACCGGGAGAGGGCTGGGGAGTTTAGTTCTGACGTCAGACACACGTGGCCGGAGAAAGAAATGGGAGCAAAAGCCCCATAGGGAGGATAGGGGGGGAGCGGGGTCAACGATGGTGCCGATGACACCAGCGAGAACGTTCCACTCGACGCGTTCCATTTTGCTCGCTACATTTTTCTTTCCGCAAAAAAAAGAGAGGAAAAAGAAATAAAAAAAGAAAAAAGAAAAAGAGTCGGCCTTATTGAATTCGCCGGGCGCTCGGACCTGCTTGACGGATCATTGTTTTTCGTTGCGTATTAACGAGACAATTGCTTAAATATAGGCATTTGTTTGAAAAATGATATAACAATCGTGAGGGGTGGGGGGAATCGTATTGTGCGGATGGAACAATAACGATTGCCAGGCTATGATTATTAGTTCGTAAATTTTAACATTCGCGGATGGTCGTAAAAGTTAACGATTCGTAACTAGATGTAGTTTCTTTTTCCCTTTTTTTCGTTTTCTTTTTCTCCTTTTTTTTTTCTCTCTTTTTTATTAAATGGACCCGAAGAATGGAGCGTTTTAAAATGAATAAAATTGAGACAAGCAATATTTATAATCGTTCGAGGTAATCGATGGCAATTTATTAAATAAAAAAAAAAGGGGGGGAATGATTATGCTTGCTCGCAATTGAATGGATTTAAGAGTAAAAATAAATGGCGAACAAAAACAAAGATAATTTATATTTCGCATTTTGATAATGCGTTGTTTCTCAATCCAATTCTTATCCATCACTTTACTTGAACTTTCTAAATGAACTTTTAAATGGACCATTTATGTCTCGGTTAATAGGTTTGAATTAAATCCAGGTGAATTTAATTACGATTTAAATTTGTTATAAAAAATTCAATTTAATTCAACGAGAGAAATTTTTGAGAAGTTACTATATTTTATAGTAATAACTCTTACTTTAAATATGAGGTTTACCTTGTAAATTTATAAAAATATGTGAAAATTTAAGTCCCACCCCTTATATTATAAGAAATATTATAAATGTGCATATTACTCAGGGTTACTATAAAATATAGTAGAAACTACTAATAAATTTCTCTCTTTGAATCCTATAAATATAATTATATAATTATAATGATTATACATGACCATTTTATAGTTAATATTTACAGAATCTATAGTTAAACATACTTTTTGGACCATAGTTTCACAAATAATTTTTTTTATTTCAATGTCAGAACTTGAATGACAAATAGTTTAGGAAATTCATTTCAATTTATATAATTTTATATTGCAATCCCAATAGTAGTACAATATTACAAAATTAATTTCATTGGTACTTGGAAGTTACAAGGATTAGTCATGTCTGTTTGATATATATGCAAAGTGAATTTATCGATATTTGTCTGCACGGTTTAATTTATAGTCATAATACGTTTGAGGTTTTCTTCAAATGAAAATCATATTAAAATCTATTGTCCTTCAATTAGGATGGCAGCCAATCTTAATTCGATTTTGGCAAGAATGGTGATTATTTTAATTAATAATGTTTGAAATTTAAATATCCGAAAACTGAGAATATAATTATTTGTCTTTATAAGAAAACATCCTGAAATATCTCAAACTATTTAATTTTTTAATAAAAAAACTAATGAAAAAATGGTCACGTTAAAAATAATTTTTTTTTCAACTTTTTTTACCTCGAATTCTAAATGTTAAAATCTAAAATTATAACATTTTTTCTTAATCGTTCAAAAGTTAAGCAAAGTCAGAACTGCAAATACAAACGTCCTTAACCCATCTTTGAGGTTATAATTATGTTCAATTGTCAAGACGTAATCTACAAAAGCAATTTTGACCTACAAAATAATTCATTTCAAAAATCCTTCATCGTGTCATTATCTTATCCTTATCTAATACCCTTTACAAAATACTACTGTTTTTATTTTGAAATTTCAAATACTTTTCACTGATACTTTTCAGGAATGTTCAATCTCTTAAATTCGCGATGAAAAAAAAGTGATCTCAAGACAAGCTACACGGAGAGAAAAGATTAATAAAAATTACTAACATTGTTGGTAAACTGGTCATATACTTGCAAGAATTGAAAAATTACTATCCCAAGTTAGTAAAAAGTGCTCAGCTTTCTAAGAATCATTTTCAACATATTGATATGCACTGAGAAAAATTAAAAATGTCAAAATAACTATTGAAGTTATGTAAATAGTAAACTAAACGATACTTTTGGTTGTGGTTGCCATAATTACAGTTATCGTAACCAAAAAACATTGTAAACTCAACAAAATAAACATTTTAATATTTGTCTAGTTACAGCCCTAGTAAAAATCAAACATATATGTTCATATATGGATTAAGAAAAAACATATATGTTCATATATGGTCATACATGGATTAAGAAAAAAACATATATGGTCATACATGGATTAAGAAAAAAACATATAAGACCATATATGAACATATATGTTTTTTCTTAATCCATATATGAACATATATGTTTGATTTTTACTAGGGAGTTACCATGTTTATTGGTTGAATTAGCTATGTTTTTTTCTCAGTGTTTTACTAACTTAAGATAGTAATTTTTCAAGTTTTGCCGAAATATAACCAGTTTACCAAGAATGTCAGTAAATTTTTATTAATCTTTTCTCTCCGTGTACGGTTTCAGAGTTATCGCGAGCACCTTCAAAACCAACTCCGGGACCACAATTACTCGGGCGTTATCTTACACTTTTACATAACACTCCGGGAACAGCGAGGCTAGTTCTATTTGGAGTGACCTCATTTAGGGTGTCAAGGGACGCCAGCCGTGAGTCGAACCGGAGTGAAGATTGCGCCGAGCGGAAAAGCGATATTGCGCGGGCACAATCGCCGCGGCAAATAATTGAATAACGCTTTTGCGCGCGCGCCCTCGCGATTGTTTTTGGAGGAACAAAAATTGCCTTTCGCAACGGAGGGGGGGGGGGAAGAAACTTTTAATGAAAAGCCCAAGACCGGGGCGGAACAATGTACCGGCGGTGCTCGTAACATAATTTATGAATGGAATGGAAGCCCGCGCGCGCTTTTGCAATCGTTATTTGCACAACGCGCCTCGAGAAAAGAAGCCCGCCGGCATTCGCCGCGCGTCACTTTCGAGACGCGCGAATCGCACGGACTTTCACGCTCGTGCCATAATCTCGCGCGCCCCCAGCCACCTTGCTAATTTACTTTCTACCGGCGAATCCGCGATGTTGCACGATCCCGATATTATTGCACTTTCCACGGCAAACTTTTTCTTAACCGACAAATCAAACGGTTGCGGCCACTTCATTGGCTCCTTCGCCTTCCTTTGTTTAATTTTAGTTTCGATTATCATATTGCGATTGAGAGGATAATATTGAAATGAAACTTTTTCCGAGCTTTCCTTTAATTTGCATAGATGAAAGGTATTATAAATAGGAAAATTAATGTTATTAAATGAAAAGTTGATTGTTACTTTGTTAATTTTAAATGAGAAAATGAATTTTATTGAATTATTGTTTACTTTATAAGTAATTATTTTCATTGACTGCGCCACCCGCTAAGGGTAAGAGTCGATTTAGTAAAAAAGAAAAAAAGATTTTTACCCATTTTTAGTTACTGTACTTTTTTTTAAACAAGTGATTCTTCAAATTTATCAAAAGTATTTTTATTAAATATAGAAAATTTGAGTTATTTTGAGACTAAGATTGAAATTATGTTTATTGACTGCGCCACCCTTTAAGGGAAACAGACAATCCCCACAAAAACAATTCGCAAGTCTCCAAAATTCTAAAACTTTTGTTCCCGTTTCTTAATACATTGCAATTTTGAAATATTTCAATCCTCAACATTAAAGTTAATTTTCCAAAATATAATATGATTTTCAAGAAAACAAAAATGGAAGCAAATTCATTCTATCGTTTTCTCCTCCTTAATAATCACCGAGGATATTCTAAAAGTTGACTGCGAAGAATGAGAATAAAAACAATTATAAGATTAATAAAATATTAAAAAGGTCTTCAAGTGTACGCACGAAACGATTATCCTCATTCGCCAACGATCAACTAGTTCCGATTGATTCCGGCTCCGAAGGACACGATCGCCGAGCCGCGACGATACTTCGCTTCGATTAGGAAACTATTGCGAGATCACAATTCTTATCCACGCGCGGGCAAAAAAAATTGTATTGTAACAGTCACGTATATAATAATTCATTAAGAGGGCAGGGAGTGTCGCGCGGCGAATGCCACAGTTTTGTCGACTTCTTTTTTTTTTTCTATAAAAAATAGGTTCCCAATTCATCCTTGAATCGTTAATTCAACTCTTATTCCCCGTAACGCAAACATTTTACAAAATCGTTCAATTTTCAAACCATAGTTGTAACGTCACTTCCACGGTAATAAAGCGATTTTTTACGGCTCGAGGTTATAACTTCCCGAAACTTTCGAACCCTTATATGTACAATCCCATCATTTCGTCGAATCCTCTTTTTGTCGAACCCACTGGTTACATCGTAGAGAAAAAGTTGTTTACATAATATTGGGAAATTAATGTATCGTGAAAGTTTCCGAACAAAATGAAGATTCTATACGATGTAAATGTACGTTTTATTATTATTTATAAATTACCATTTCGACATAATTTAAACGAAGGTTGACGACTGTTTTTTAATCGGTAAAATATAATTTCAATTAATTATTAATTCCATGAAAAACGAAAGTCAACGTTAGTGGATTAAGTAGTTGAGTTTCGAGAACATTATTTTTCATTTCCTTATCAGAGACCAAGTAATTGTTTATGTACACTGAGAAAAAAAGTTATATTAAAAATTACTATACCATATGAGTTCTGACAGATATCGTCTATGGTGTCTACAAAATTACTATACCAATTATAATGAAATTTTCCATTTGATATAATAAAATTTAATATACTAGTATGATAATAATCACCAAAATAACAAACAAATTTACAACACTAATATAAAAAAATTTACCATATCGAATGGAAAATTTCTTTACAATTGGTATAGTAATTATGCTGACACCATAGACGATATCTGTCAGAACTCATATGGTATAGTAATTTTTAATATAACTTTTTTCTCAGTGTATGTATATTTATCATTATTTACCAGGCGTATTATTTATTAGAAGAGTTGAAAAAGCACGAGATATTTGTATGAAAAGATTTTTCCATTAAAATTTTACTAAGGGACGGAAAATCAAAATGATTTTTCCGCTCTGGTTAAATGGGATCGTTAAATTCCTACCGGAATAGTACAAATGTGTTTTATGACACGGTTACTGGAGGTTATTTAGGGTGAGTTTTATTTCCTCGCGAGAAAAGTGACATTTATCGTTGAAAATTGTCCCGAATTAAATAACAATCTCGGCAATTAATGTTAAACAAAATTTCGCCGCCACTTCATTTGACTCGGGAAATTTTTAAACAAATACACGATAACATAAATAAAATTGAAATTTAATAATTACATCAATTGTGTGAGTGTTGAACTGGGAGATAAATTTAAAACTGGATGGAAAATTAGGTCATTAATCGACTATTCCGTCAGAATTATACATGCAATATAACAATACATTAAATATACATATATGTGAATGTATAAAAAAAACCTCTCTTTTACGGTGCATTTTACTTTGCTTGTCCATTTCGCGTATTTATAATCATAATTGCAATCGTGTATCTGAGCCAATGGAAAATGTATTTTTATTACGAAAAGGACAATGAACGAGTGTCCCGAAAATATCGCACTAGGAATAATTGTAAAAAAAATTTAATGAGATTGGATTAATATATGCTTCGATTAATAATAATTACTGAAAAGGGGATAAATTTTTAAATAAAAACAAAAATTAACTCGTATTTAGTATTGGCAAATTTTAATGGATCATTTCACGATTTTTACTTCACTAACAAATTAAACACAAAACTTTAAATATTAAAAGCAAATATAACGCACTAATTCACCGACGTATAGTATAAGACTAACTGAAATGTAAATAATACATGAAAATATAAAGGATGAAAATCAAAACATTGCAACGAATTCGGAACTCGACCAAAAACAAAACATAAACAAAACAAGTCGTTATACTTGAATATAATATAATGGACTATAAATACGCGATATAAAAATAATTTTTGAAAATTTTAATAAAAATTTACACCATATCAGGTACATATATATATTTTTTCTAAATAATCAGACTTGACGCAATCAGATCCGCTCAGATCTGAACTATTACTTAGATAAACTTGACGGATCGTGTAAAAACATTTCAAGAAAAACACAAATCAAATTTTATCAAAATCATTCTTATCTGATCTAATTCGTCGAATCTTAAAGCCTGCACGATAAGATGAAGAAAAAAATTAAAAATATCACAAGAACCGACAAATTTTCTATCGTACTTTATCGTGACTTTTCAAACCCGAACAATTCTGCGCGTAAAAAAGTTACAATAAAAATTAATACGCTGTTTAACAGCGCTGACGATAAAAAAAAAAAAAAGTATTTACGCGGCACTTTAATAGACAAATTTTATTTACAAATAAAAAAAAGAACTTGATATGCAAGGTTTACCAAATTTATTACCACCCAGTGTAGTAAAAATTGCCAATATTTTGACACTCGGCAAATAATATTGATTCGCGAAATATCTTTACGTCAGCGTCGTTATAAACTACAATAATTTTTCTTTCCATCCCAATTTCTTTTTCCCCAAGTGCGATCCGCTTCCATCTAATTATGCGGGAACAAACTTCATATATAATCAGATCTGCGCAAAAGAAATTGCACTCTAAAAATAATATCACATTTGTATGCATGACTTCTTCAATTTGAATAATGAAACATATTTAAAAAATAATAAAAAAGAAGGAAAAAAACAATAATAATAATCATGATATATGGATTAAAAATAAGGCGGTGAGATCTTAAAAATGATAGGCAAACGTGGCGGGGTCATTTTGGCGGGCAAGAGTAGCAAAGAGGGAAACTAAAAAAAAAAAAAAAAATAGAAAGAAAAAAGAAAGAAATTAAGGTGAACGAGCGGGAGCGATGAATTGGCGGTGACGAAGATTGGCGAGGAATCGAGTCGGGATGGTAAAATGGGGGTCTAAAAGTGGACGTGGCGTTGGCGCGACGATTGGTCGAAATCAAAAATAATCCAGGATAAGAGCGGGCCGAGGGTCTAATCAGGGCGCGGAAAATGCGCTGGCGGATAGAAGCGAGCGCGAGTTAGGCTGGGTCGGCTCGGCGGCTCGCAGTGCGCGAGCGCCGAGGTCGCAGGTTCGTTGACCGCGGAGGGTGCCACTCAACTAGGCCAACTCGCTCCTACCGCTACCGATTCCGCCCCCAACCCTGTCGTCCCCCCCCTCCCTCCCTCTCCTCCTACGTCCCTCGTTTTGCCTAGTCCCGCAGCTCGCGGGTCGCGCTTCTATTTTTGCGAGCCACTCGGCACAAATACACATTCGCCTTACCTACCTAACGTTCCTCGACGGGATAATTTATGATATCGAGGCCATCCACCCTGAGAAAAGCGCGCGCGCCAACCTTTCTCGCAAGCGCCGCGCGACACTTCTTCCACGATTTAACGACTCGCCAGTACGTTCCGCTACTTTTCTTTTCCCTCGCAAACTATTTTTTCCTTTCTTTCCCTATTACATTTTTTTTTTTTTTGTATTTTTTATTGTTTTATATAGATGTTTCGGTCTTTAATTCGTTCATTCGTCAGATTTCATATCCCTGGTTCGGGCAGCAATTTTGTTCCTCTTAAGAGAAATTCATCTTTTTTAATGTATAAAATTGTTTGCAATTGAAATTGGTTATTTTTTGAGCAGATTAATGACAATGAACTTTTTTGCTTTTGTAGACATATTGATTCATTTAATTATATCTTGGAATTGTATATAAATGTTTCGTTTACGTTCTTTGCTTTGTTTTTATTTAAATTTGTGGTTATTTGTTTTATTGCATTCCTTTTTGTAAGTGTTTACAACATTAATTCTCGATATTGCTCACTTTCCAAATGTTACAGTGTCATACAAAATGTATCGCCTTACGTAACGATGTTTTGAAAACTTAAAAGGCTTCCGGAAAATGAACAAACTTTCCGTGGAATTAATGATTAACTAAACGGAATATTCGAAATAATAAACTTTCAATTATTAATTGAATTTAAAAGTAATGCAAAAACAATTCGATGCTTTAATAATGACTGCGGAAACTTTGAACATTATTAATATCTCGATTATTCGAATTAGTATAGTTTTCCCCATTTCTCATCGTTTATAACTATTTAATACAATTTTGAATATTCATAAAAAGCTATTAAATTTAATCTTTATCGATTGACAATTAATGTCCGTGAAATAAAGTCGAAAAATAATTACTATAATAATTGTAATAATAATAATTCGAATTTTCAATGTAAAAGAAACTTGGGTTTTAGAGTAATTTAAGTAGGTCATTTTTTAAGTGGATCAAGTGGAACTGATAATTTCTATGTTTTGTTAGAAAAACGTGTTTATAACTGTCGGGAACTAAATTTAAGAATTGGGATAGTAAAGCTGAAAATAAATATATTTCATTCAGAAATCGTTAGGGATTTGTATGAGGAAATCTACGCACTGTTCGTTTGCATTTCTATCGATTAATTAATTGAAACGCAGAAAAACAGTGGCGCGATCTATCGGCGTAATTTTCACACAAGGATTAAATGAATCTGTAAAAATTAATGTTTACACGCCCAACGTGAAATGAAAAATCAATACCTAGATGACAGTTGGATTCTGGGATAAACTTCTAATCGAAGGAAGAGCGCAAAAAAAAATAATTCACGGTACGATAAACTGTCGGGACCATTCAGATATTATAACTTTATAAAATTCATTAAAATCATTATACCGTACTCGGTTCTTATTCGGTGACATTTTCCTGTTGCGATTAATCAGAGCCAATTAATCATTACGCATTTCTGCTCAATCGTCGGCAATAAATCATACGGGATCGCGCATAAATGAATATCTATGAGACTTTTTGCGCGGGATTGCCGGCGATGAAATTACCTTTTATTTGTGCGTGTTAAATCCTAAAAAAGTTCCTTTTTCAGTCAACTATCAAAGCGCCGGAAAATTGCTGGGTAACCGTTCTAAAAGTATAATTTCGCTTTTACACCGGGGAAAAAAATATTATTATTTCTCATCGTGCTTTATATTTTTAATAAATATTTAACGTATGCTTTAAATTCAATTCAATTCATGTTATTTTATTATATAAAGATTATGCTTTGAACGCAATTAAAAAAGGATTAAAAGTTAAATATTAAAATTATATAAATTTGTGTGCTGAGATACATTTATTAATAATTGATTTTATACTTTGTAATAGAATTTTATATATATTATATCATATTTTATATCATATATATTCTTTGTAATATTTGTAATACTCTGGGATATATGTGTTCCTTACATTATGTTATGGTATTTGAAAAAAAAATTAGAAAAAAAAATATTGATACCTAGGAATAGAACTTATCACCTCAGTCACCAGTTACTCCTCACTTTACCACTAGTCTACGCAATTGCTTGGAGAAACACTGTTCTTTGGCAAGATACCAGTGTCAAAGCAAAAAGGGGCGTGGCCTAAACTACACTAAGAAGAAAATATAGTAATATTAACCATACACATAGTTAATTTTCGTGAATACTATACAATTTTAGTTCCAGTTACCTGACTTTCAGTTAAAACAACCATAATATGGTTAATTCCAAACCATGTTACTTTTTTTCTCAGTGAACGACATAGAGTAATGATAAAAGATTCAACCGCTAACTATCAAATAAAAAATGTTATTCCTTACTTATACTTCATTCTAATAAATTATTTTTCAAAAAATACTACATCATATTACCAGAAATACCATAAATGGCTACAACTTAAATTTATAGAACATTCAGTTCAACTAACGGCGACAATTATTAACAATTAATGTCGCAAAAAATAAAACAACAAGATATATATAAACGTCTTAACGACGGTCCGAGCTCTCCAGTTCGCAAACGCGGACAAATGAAATTTAATTTGACCGCGATGATAATGATTGATGGTGCACACGCGGAAGTCGAAAAAGAAGGACGACGGAGATAAAAGAGCAATTTGGGCGGATGAGTCAAAAAAGTAGTGGATTGAATCCGAATGGGTCTGAAGTGATGTATACGATGGATCTCAAACAGCAGGTCGAGGGGCGGCTATACATAGGAGCTGGTTCGGTAGTGGGGGGTCTGAGACCCTGTCGGGTCAGAGGTCGTTGCCCCGATTTCTCTTTGGGGTTGCAAGGGGTTGTTCGCGCGGCACCGGGTCGCGGAAACCCGGCACTTTTCACCGAAAATTTATCAACAATCAATCCCCCCCCACAAAAATTGGGCAGGAAAAAAGAAAGAAAGAAAGAAAAGTATGGAAAAAGAGAGAGATGGAGGGGGGAAGAACATTAAGAAAGGCAGTATCGCAAAAATAGCGAGGAAGTCCGTAGGAAATTTTTCGATAGATCAAGATTCATCGACCCATCGGAAGGCAGCCAATAAAAACAGCCGAGATGAACTTTGAAACGCTCCCATTGCGTCGATAAACTTATCGCATTGTGTAACACCGCGGATAGCATCAATAATCGTCGACTTATTCGAAGCCACGTGTTTGTATACTATGACGTCACTTATCTGCGCTCGCTTCTTCTTCTTCTTCTTTTTTATTATTATTTTTTAATTCCTTTTATTTTTTTTTTTGTGAATATGACCCTGCCTTGTTTATTCAGATTTGTTACACCCCCGGTTTTATTATACTTTTTTTTCCCGCGTGCCGCGGAAAGGGAAAGTTGAGCGATCGAAAGAAATCGAAAGCGAAGGATGAGTCAGATGAATGTATCGGTTGGGATAGAGCAGAGTGAGATAGCGATCGAGGCTCCCGTCCAGCTGTTTCCCTTTCGTCGGCATCCGAACGAGTTCCTCGTTTGCTTTGCTTGGCTTCTCGGCCAAACCACTCTTACTTTCTTCTCACTCGGGCATGACTCGCGAGTTACGGCACGGAAAAGAAAGAAAGAAAGAAAGAAAGAGAAGAAAAAGGAAAAAAAAAGTACCAACCGTTCGAACGCACTCGCTCACCGATCCCTCCCCTCGCTGACGAGCCTCGTATGCAAATGCGAGAAGGCGCGACCGTAATAAATTCGCTGGCCGTGAAATCGGCAAAAATTTTCACCATCCCTTCCCCTTATCGCCCCCCACTTTTCCTTCGGGTCGGACCAAAAAAAAAAATATGTTTACATTCATTATCGATCCCGGTGTTTACGGAGAGCGACGTGGAAAGCGACGGGCCGAAACGGAATCGAAATTTTGCCGGCTAATTAACCGAGCGCGCGCGTCCTCGAAGACCGTTATATAAATATACGCTCGCACATTTTATTAATCGCGGTAATCGCTATTGAATATGTAATATCGTTACGTAACGAAGTGAATAACACGCGCGTTATTCGCAGAAAAAAGTGAGCGCGAGATAAGGGTCCAGGCCGAGCTGGCTTATTCTCGGTATGTGATAAGAACCCTGACACAGTTCGGGGTTATTCACTCGCTCGGTGATTGAAGCCGGAGAAGCTCGCGAGGGCAGGCCAGGCGGGATCGCTCTCGTATCGAGTTTTTTTTCTTCTCCTCTTTTTCTTCTTTTTTCTTTTTCGTACGAACGGGTCACATTGATTTGGCGCACGCCGAAGACACACCGAGCGCCACAACCCCCGGAGTCCTCGCGGTACCGACCAAACGCGGCCTCCTATTGGGCAGACCATCCTGCGCGATTTGCAGCCCGGCCCAACTGGGGGGGAAATCGCCGCGCTCGAACAATCGAGATCGACGCGGAGGAAGTCGAGCCGCGACAGGCTTAAGCCCTTTTTCAGGTTAATCGCGACAATGCTGCCCTCTGTGATGGTGGCCATGGTTAGTCCTGGATCAGACACGTTAGTGGAAACCACCATATGGTCTTCCATCGTTGGGTACCTTCAGATAGTACATACACTTAAAAAAAATGAGTGCTTCCAACTGGATGGTAGAGTTGACGAAGGCATACTTGAAACAACCATATTCGAGTTAAATCTCCCATATTTATATAGTTGAATTGACTCGATATTCCAATTGAATAATTGAAATTAGTGAAATGACAGTCGGTGTATATCTCGCGTTACGAAACAGTGACGTTGGCGCAGTGGTTTAACTTTTAACTCCATGTTAAAATATCTACCTACTGAGTTCAAATCCTAGCCAAGGCGAGATTATGAAAAGATTTTTTTATAAAATTATTAAATAAAATATTTCTCCTTACCCAAGTATACATAGAGTTAATTAAACTCAAAAGATATTTTATTTGTATTAATAAAATGAGCTATGTCAAATTATAAATAAGGTTTGGGAGGTATTTGACTCAGAAGACGAGTTGATTCAACTCAATTTTACTTGATTCAACATAGCATTTTTTACAGGGTACACTGAGAAAAATAATATAGTAATCTTGGACTCTATGTGTTTCTGTATAAAATAATGTTTGACAATGTAACTAGAGGTGACACAGTTTAACATTAGAGCATAGAGTCCAAGAATGCCAGAACGTATAGTAGCTTTTATTATTTTATTTTTCTCAGTGTAGGTACAAAGATGTTTACCAGACGCGTGGAAAAAAGTCTACTTTCCTACGTACATACCGATCTATCCAGAGAGATACTAATTTCATACTGGTACGAGAACATAGACTTTCCTATACGATGCAGAAAAGTGAAATTTCCTGTACCAGTCTGAACATGGTCATACTTCATATACGGAACGAGTAAAGAAAAGCATCCTTCCTGGGAAGGTGAATAGGAACAGCATTCCACATTTCGTGGAATCTACATTAGAATGTCAAAATCGCGAAGGTTCGAAAAGCCTATTACCTAATGGTAACTCTAAATTTCGATCGGGACCAAAGCTAGGAACCTCGAATTCGAGGCAGGTCAGTAAAACGTTGCCATTGCTATCAACAAACCATCTTGAGACGAGTCGGCGACTCGCCGATAACGCTCAGCCGTGTTACTTTCTTCTCGTCTTCACTATCGTCCGGTTACGTAATGGCATCGCGGAAGACTTTCCGGTACGCCGAAGAACACCCAAGTTCCTACGGCCACCAAAGGGGTCAGATCAAAAGTAACCTGACCCATCCAAAAACTTTAAGATACTAAAGATCAAAAAAAAAGAAAAAAAAAAAAGAGGAAAATCAGTAAGGGCGAGGG
>JABFPN010002450.1:0-22243 GCA_022817305.1 Leptoteleia sp. ZL-2020 | reverse complement strand
GGTTATCATTTTCACAACGGATGACATTAAAGTAAAGACGAAAGACTTTTAAGTCAAAATTTTAATGTTTACATCATTTAAATCGTGATTTACTATCACGTGCTATTGATGCAATGGTGAATATTATTGAATTAATATTCACTGATATTGTTTCAATAAAACACATTCTATGACAAGTATGCTGCTGCCACAATGGCATTTTTTTTCCCGGTGTAAGAATTGAATCCGGGTAAAATCCGGGCCCTTGGTAGTAGGTCAATTCGTTTTCGAGTTGGGGCCTTCACTGGCCCCGCGTGTAATGTAATTTGGGCCCTTGCTAGGTTTGTAACGCCTTGCCCGTTCAATGTCCGGATGGACAAAACTGCACGCAGGGCCTAATTATTGCCAAGTTTGGTATTGTCAGTCAAATATTTTACAAAAAATGTAGTAAAAATTGAATCAAAGCCCTTGATTTGGCCAGTGTTGGGTTACCCAATATCCCAATATAGAAGCCTAGATTGGGATAGCCTTTCTCGGAACCTAGACCGGGCTTGCCTTGGTAGAGCCTGGACTTTAATCTAGGTAAACCCTGACAATGTTTATTAGGAAACCGTAGGATTATATAAGCCGGTGGTATCGCGGTGCATCATCAGACCGACAGAGAAATAACTGCGCGTCTGGTTGCGTTCGGGTGCGACAGTGCTTCAACATTCCCTGATGAAACCCGATACATGCGAGATTTCAATGTCATATCGTAATCCGATTACATCGAGAAATTTGTACGGGACCAATTTGTAAGCGTGTTGCGGCGCTTGTGAGTCCAGATGTGGCTGGAAAAGGTGTTAGATTTCTGAGATCGCTCAAGAATAATCGCACTCATTAACGCCCGCGGACACGAACACCTCGGTATCTTTTAAGGTATCATTTTATATTCGAAATCAGTGCTTATGGATCGCTTGACCAGGACTGACGCTTCACGGTGATGCATTCAACGAAATTTATTAGTAGTTACAACTAAATTTTAGATGTGTATACGTACATTTATAGTATTTATTATTATTATAATGCAACAAGATTAAAAGAATACATTGTAGGTAACTTTTAGGACAAATGTCGTTATCAAAGAGTAATCTTAATAAAGAAAATTAACTGAAGAACATGTTTGCTGATAATGTCGGTAGTGAAAGAAAGTACTTCACAAATGAGTCGCGATTTCATTCAGAAGTCGTGATAGTCTCCGACAAGCTTTTCCAATGTAATATTCGTTTCTTAATTTAAAGATTACATCTTTAAATTACCAACAGCTACCATAAAATTTGAATCAACTTCATAAAAGTGCGAGAAATTATAAAAACTATACGTCAATTAAAAAACAAAACTGTCGATAAATTTGACATTTGTTTATAATCTCAAAAATGAATTGAATGAAAAGAACTTGAGAAAGAATTCACAAAGAATGTTTTATCGAGCACTAACTCGTTACTATAAATCTAATTTAAAAAGAGATGCTTTTAAGAAAAATCCCCCGTGGAAAAGAATGTTGAATAATGCCGAAAAAAACTGAAAATAGTTAAAAAAAATTCCCAATTTTAGCATTTTTTTAGTATTTCTCAGCATTTTCCAGCATTCTTTTGCACAAGGGACCAAATATTTGATTGTCAAATATTTGACATTTCCAACCGCATCGCAATCATAATAAAGAACAAGTGAAAAATCTTGTTCAACAGCCACGTGGCGCCATCCAACGGCGCGCGAATACATCGCAAGAACAAAATCGAGAGTGCTCCCGATCAATTAAAATTAAACAGACATCGCACGAACTTTATACACTCCCCAAATACAAGACTTGAGGCGCATTCGGATCGCGCGTTCCGTAAGCAGTTGATATTTGTTGCACGCTCCTTCGCGATCAATCGGTCCGAAATCTCACATTCATTATTACGCCCGCGCAGCTCCTTACAAGCACTTGCTGAATTACCGAAAGCTGTCAAATACTATAAGCCAAGTTCGCCTCGTAGAAGCGACCCACGATTGTTTATATATTAACAAACGAAAAAGAACAACTTGACAACAATGAGTACCAGATTTACCGGCATCCAATTAGGCCCACCGATCGAAGTGTTCGCGCTTACTAAAATCTTTCAAGACGACACTTACGAAAAGAAGGTTAATCTCGTAATCGGAGGTAAGTTATTCATTATTTGTATATTTCTGTTTTTATTCGCAGTTTATAGCTTTTGACTTTTTGTGCCCTCCTTGTATATTATTACTGTTGCCACTTTTTTAACGTGAAATTTTTTTGACGAATAAAACGATGTTGGTCAATAATATTTCCAGTTGAAAGTGATTTGTACTTGAATAACCTTCAGAATATTTCATTATGTAATAGCTACATTATATCACGTAAATGAACATTTTTATGAATGCCTTTAAATTGTGTTTTTTATTGCTGTTAATTTATTTAACGCAATTATTGAAACAAAACGTTTTTACAAAATCGTATACTTAGAAAAGAAGCATTTTTAAAATTAACATAATATACACAGTTTAGGGAATGTCTGAAATTTGATATATGAATAAGCTACAAATACATGCATTTTTTATATGCCCTCGTTAAATGTATTTTTAGAATATAATATATATACTAAACAAAGTAAAACGTTTAATAAACAAATAAAGTAAAAACATTATAATTAAAGAAACAAAATGACATTTAAAGTTAAAATTATAATTCAATATTTATGTATCAAGTTTTTAATATTGTTAGACTGTATATATACAATTAAATTTATTATATATATACATCTAAATTTGAATTGTAAAGGGTATTTAAAACCTAAAGAGGATCTATAACTTTCTGGAGACAATAAATACCCTGTAATTCCTTAAGTAGAATATAAAGACATAAGTATTCCAGACCATTATAAGTCCACTAGATATTTTCAATAACAATAAAGATCTTTAAATTATTTAACGTTTATAGTACTTTAAAAACAATTTGTTTAATTTTCTTTTCTTGTAAATAATATTAAATTAATTGTAACATTGAATTCAGTTGAAATAATTTTATTTTAAAAATCAATTTAATTATACTTTGTTAATTATATATTTATAACATACTTAAGGTAATTATTGTGTATCACGTGATACTTTATGAGAATATGACCTTAACAAGCGAAAGCGATGTATTTATCACAATTAATTCAATTTACATTTTCATGAATATAAACTCTTTAAATCCTGTATTAGCGCATAATTTATCAGAACATTTCCAACCAATCTAAATTTATTGATTCGTTATGATGATATTTTTTATTAGTTTAATAAGTTTCTAATTTGTCACATATTTTAATACATTGAACATTAGAGGAACTAATACGATTTACAAAGTTTTGTTTGAAATAAATTGTTGTTTCCATCAAACAAAGATAACTTCAATTGACGTCAACTTAATGTTCTTATAATTGTAGTGGAAGAGTTTGTCTGATATACTTGTTTGAAACAAAAATAATTTTCATCACTATTAAACTCATCTGCATTCAGCATTTAAAATTCAAACTTTTCTTTTTATTTGTCATTGATTCGTTTTTTATATTCTTATGAAATATACGTAGACATATGAATAAAAATGTAAGAGTAAATAATTTACTTGTAATTGTAAAATAAATATTTTACTTATTTTTCTTATTTGTTACAACAAATAAATTATTATTACGCGAAGAATATTACAATAAAAATTTATTCCTGAATATTTTTAATTAAGATTATTGTAATCAATTCAGTAAACTTCAGATGGCTTTATCAAGATTTTTCAGATAAAAAAAGATTGATTTCGTATACTTTAAAGAATTGGAAAATTATCAGCTTATTAGTTTCATTGCTCATTTATATTATCTGACAAACATTTAATAGATTTAAAAGTAGTTCAGACAAAAAAATGTGATACTTAAAATAACAAAGATCTTGCATTAATAATCAAATCACAAATTTATAAACAAATTTAAAATATTTATAACATTTATTATATTTGTAAAATATTCCTTTTACTTTTTTTTTCAAATTATGAAAAAAAACTTGTTTAGTTCGTGAAACAGAAATTTAACCTCGTGGAATTATTAGTTTTGTACAACTGCTTGTATCTAAAGTTCTATACAAAACTAACTCAATAACACTAATATACAAGTTCCACGAGTTCTAATATTTTAATAAAATCAAAATCTTGAAAGTCTACATTTATCCTGCTTTAATGTTGTTCCTTCTCCTCATTTGCATTCGACAACTTTCGTTTGCTCCATTAGTATGTTAGCACATATTATAGCTATTGTTATAAATGCTATGAATTTGCGTGAAATTATATTAAACGTACAAAATTGCAGCATACAGGACAGAGGAAGGAAAACCATGGGTATTGCCCGTGGTGAAGAAAACGGAACAAGCATTGGCAGCGGATAATTCGCAAAATCACGAATACCTTCCCGTTCTGGGCCTCGATGGATTTTGTCAGGCCGCAACGAGTTTGTTACTAGGCTCTGACTCGCCTGCTATACGCCAGGGCCGAGTTATTAGTATTCAAACGCTTTCCGGAACTGGAGCATTGCGAGTCTCGGCAGAATTTTTGGCCCGAATCTTACATTATGATACGTTCTATTACAGCAAGCCAACGTGGGGTAAGACAAATAATCTATTTTAATCATTGGTACAACTTGAAACATTTCAAGCAATTGAATATCAATCTACCATTAATACTTTAAAATTATAATTGAATAAAAATGAATTATTCATATCCAATGCAACTCTTTTTATAATTGTAAAATTATCTTTTAATATTATTTATTAATAATGAATACTTTTAATGAAATAAAGCTCAACACTCGAGGAGCCCGGTGTACTTTTTATTGTGTTAAAATTGGACGAAAATAGAATAATACCCTCAAATTATATTTCAATTATTTTTGCAAAATTCCCAAGTTTTTTCTCAGTAATTTCTCATGTTTAAAAAGAAATTAAGAAGATGTATAAATTTTTGCAGAGAACCACAAATTGGTGTTCATGAATGGAGGATTCAAGAAAGGTTGCGAGTATCGTTACTGGGATCAAAAAACCCGATCCATCGATTTGGATGGCATGCTAGAAGATTTGAATAATGCTCCTGAAAATTCTGTCGTTATACTTCACGCTTGCGCGCATAATCCGACAGGTTGCGATCCTACTTTGGAACAGTGGAATAAAATAGCCGACGTGATTGAAAAGAAACGATTACTTCCATTGTTTGATACCGCATATCAAGTAAGATATATATATATATATATATATATACACATGTATATACACATCAAAATTTAACTGTCAGATAATTATAACAAGCTGAAAAGAATTTTTCACAAACCATTTCTAAACATGAGATATTAATCAATAATATTCAAATTTCTTTCAATATTTAATACCAAATAGTATAGGTCACAATTACATATGGTCGTTTAATATTGATTACGACGTTTTCAGGGATTTGCAAGTGGGGATTTAGAAAAAGATGCCGAAGCTGTACGTCTGTTCGTGAATCGTGGAATGGAATTGATCTGCACTCAGAGTTTTGCCAAAAATTTCGGACTATACAATGAAAGGGCAGGGAATTTAATAGTAGTGATGAATAATACAGAGGAAATTGTGCAAGCAAAGTCGCAGTTAACTTTGATCGTTCGTGGAATGTATAGCAATCCTCCAAATCATGGTGCCAGAATAGTAATGACTGTATTAAAGAATCCAGAATATTTCGAAGAATGGTAATTGCATTTTAAATCCAATTTTTTTTGTGTTTCATCGAGACCGAAATATATTTAACAATAAATTATAATATAAATATAACGTTATTATTAAATATTTATAAATGCGTGCTTCAGGAAAGGGCATATAAAAAAAATGTCAAATCGTATCAAGGACATGCGCACTGGTTTACATGAAAGATTATTGAAACTAGGCACTCCAGGAACGTGGGAACATATCGTCACTCAAATTGGAATGTTCTCTTATACAGGCCTCAATGGTAAATTTCAATTGATTTTTGCCAAAAATAATTTTCACATGTTATACATTTAAATTAATCCAACTGAAAATATCCAATTGATTCTGTTAAAAAACTTAACTTTAACACATCTTTTGTCATTTACAATTGAGAAATACAAAAGGAAAAAATATCTCAATGTCATTGATAAATGAATAAAAGCTTTGTATTGAACTTTACTATAAACAACTGAGATGATCCCACTAAAACTGATATCAATCAATTGACCTACACATCACTTAATATAATCTTTAATTGCAGAAAAACAAGTCGAATATCTCGTCAGTAAATATCACATTTACTTGCTACGTAGTGGGCGCATCAATATGTGTGGACTTAACGACAATAATCTGGATTACGTCGCAAATGCAATACATGAAGCTGTAACTCAGATTTAAGCAACAAAGTCGCTGCTGGTTCAGCAACTCAATCGATCGTCCTACCTCGGCAAAACGTTGAACGTATGCGCGTTCAACCAAGTACAAAACCTCATTTGTATACAAAAAAAAAAAAAAAAAGCAGAAGAAATAGAACAACTTATAAAACTTAACTCACCATTGACCAAATTCTTTTTAGTATCATTGTCAATCAGTAAATTTTTAATTGAAATCCTTTTTTCCTTTTTCTGTGATTTGACCAATGGAAAGTTAATTGTGAGCAATGGATTGAAGTTAGGAAAAGAAATAGCTATAGAAATAAAATAATTACAAAACCAAATAAAAAAAAACAGAAATGAAAATAGCAATAGAATATATAGTCACTAGAATATAGTTCCTTCTATAAAGTTTATTCCTCAACTCCAACCATTGTTTTAGTGATATTTTACATAGTTATACTTTACATAGTTATATTGTCAAAACAGTGTTTTTTTTTCTACAAAACAGTAGAATATATTTGTATTAGTAATTACTAGGTAATCAGTGAGAAATAATTAAAGAAAAAATATATTGAAATAATAAATTATCAAACAATTGAATATTTATCTTTAACAAATTATATAAATTTATTTATACAAGTATTTATATTATTATAATACGCAGATATTTATTATTAACAAATAAATAGTTTAATGATACATTAGTATATATACGTATTAGCTGTATTTAATAACTAATTGATATTCTTTCACATCTTCGATGATTCAGTCTTGTACAATACTTTAGAGTGATTTTATTATTATTTCTCATTGATTAATGCATATGATTTATAAATATAATCATCGATGCATCGATATATGAATTTACGACTATTTTTTATATTGTATTTTCATAATTCAATCTGATTCTTGTTTATCCAAGACAATTTTTGTAGCATATCAGCATTCGTGGTGTAATGAATAGAAAGCAAATGGAGGAAAATGTACAAAGCACACAATCAATGTTTTTCAATTAATGTTTGCAATTTAGTTCGCGTAGAAATGTATTTTTACAAATGAACAGCAACAAACAAAATTATTGTTTGCTATCGTTGATTATATCGAGATATTTGGCATGATAAAAGCAATAAATAATTTCACCTTTCCTTTTTGTAAACAACCAAAGTATTACATTGAAGTCTCAAATTAATCCAACTAATAATAAGCCTAAAAGTTTGTCCCGAAGCATTTTTTTAGCACAACTTGAACAAACAGAGGCATGAGTCTTGTGTCAAAATAATATTAAAAATGGAATGTTTATAACTGTTTTTAATAGCATTTATGTGTCATTCAATTAGAAAATCTTATGTGAAATATACAATAATTTATACTTCGATCCAAGACTGTTTCTATTACTTGAAATAATTGAAGTGAATCAAATTGAAATTGCTTTTGCAATTACATTAAATTCTTGAAAGTATTAAGCGATATATACATACACTCCTATACATTATTTTGTGAAAAACAAATGTTTCATTAACTGAGTAATAGAAACACTTCGATCGAATATAGCCAATTACTGCCAAACATTACATAAAATTAAAAAAAAAATAAAAGCTTATCAAAAAGAATGTACACTTAAAGACGTGTATTATATATTTACGTGTTGTTAAATGTTATCAATTATAAAAGCAAACCCGATATTGTTATAATAAATAAAAAGTTTTAATGTTAAAAAAAAAGTAGTGAAACTTTTCACAATCAAGTTTGATAAGAATGTATTTATCGAATAACAAAGAGAAATGTTTTGCGTCAATGGAGTACACTTTTTGTATACTACTGTAATTTTTCTGCTCAGTGCAAGATTGTTAAATGGAAACTACATACTGTAACTGTGCGAATTATAATGAAGTGTTATAGTTGAATATGTATTTTGGTTGGCATTTAATATAAAGCATTTTAAAAGAATATAAAATATACACACCAAAACTAACAAATTTGAAGTTATTATATTAATATTAAATTTAAAATAACAATATTTTTTTTAAGTGAATCACGATCAAAAAGTAATAAATATTTATTCAAGTTTTTATATAGTAAAAATTTAAGTTGAAGTACAACAGATAATATATACTTATATTCAAGAATTCAAAGTATTAGAATAATAAAAGAGAGATTAATAAAGCCACGTGTGAAAAACTTTGAAATGTCTTTTATCTAAAATTACCCTATTCAGGAGTTGCGTTTTTCATCATACGAATCATCATTTTCATAATATTTTTTGGTCATTTTCTTAATATTTTATCACATTAGGTAGACCATTTTGAGTTATATAAGATGTATCACATTATATTCAATTATGATACAAACTCAATTGCTACTACATAACCATGAAAAATGACATGGTTAGGGAATACAATGAGAGGTATTTATAGAATATAACATACACAAATTTAGAATAATCACAACAACGAAAAGAACGGGCATTTCGATCACTGTTCGTTTTACCAAGTATCAGAAAACAAGAAATGAACACGACAAGAATAAATGGCACTAAATGAGGCCAATAATGCTGCCGAAGGAAACCTTTATGGTGCTGGAAATTAGCCGATTACGAGTAATCCCTTTCTGTTTTTATTATAAGTAATAAAACATAATAAATCAGTTGAAAAGTTGGACATCCTTTACACGCGTATTTCTGGATATAATATTTCAAAACTTACTTTGAAACTGTATCCCTGATATCCAAAGAACTAATAATGGACTTATTTACTTTTCACTGTATACTTATTTGAATCTCACATGCCTTATAGACACGCTGTCTAAAACGTTTTTTCAAGCACAAATCATCCTACTTTTAATTAAAAAAAGTAATTAGAATGTGCATTTAACATCACATCTTATTCAATTATTGTTTAAATTTGTAAATTTGTGACCTAGGTCAATTACTTTTTAAATTTTAATTTATAAATGGGCCATTATACATTTCTCAAAAAAAAAAATGCATGAGAAACTGCAATTGCCTTATACTTATTACATAAAACATCATATATAACTAGAGACAGAGTCGCAGATTCAATCTTGTATGATTACTGTCCTGATCGTGGGCTCAAACAGCAATCACACTCATTCATAATCCTCAACTTTCCTCCCAAGTTAAATAATATACTATTAAATATTTAAAAGTAATTTTTGTACAATTTTAATTATTTAATATGATATTTGATATTATCTAATATATATTTAAGTATAAATTTAAATATTAATGTATAAACCTTTTATAATTTTTATATCTTAATTATACATAAATGGGATATTAAATTAATAAATAAAATATTTTAAAAACATTGGTAAAGTATTGTCTTGTGGAAATGAAATCTAAAAAAAGATTCCGTAATGTTAACATTTTAAAAATATATTTAAAGTATTAAGAAACAGTCGTTTACAATATATATTTTTTAAAAAGGGCACATAATACTTTTAATTATTAAATAAAACGTTACATTTCTATTTTGAGAGGGAAAAGAACAGTAAGGCAGAAGTGCTAAAAAGAGACAGAATGAAAGGACTTATCATATAAGCACGCTAGCCTTTGTCGATATCAAATTAAGTCCGGTAAAGTAATTATAAAATAGAATATGATTATTTTACCGGATCGTTGGCCCCAAGCAGGCGCAGACCCCAAGACTCCAAGCCCCATCTTGGCACCGCCTAACCAAACATGTCGTCTCCGCCTAGTTCCATGGAATTGTTGCGATTTATTTTTACACTCGCGAATTACGAAACTAACGCGTAAATATCACGCCATTTAAAGCAAACAAAACAGTCAAGTGATAAATCAAAATCCATAAAAGTTTTCATACGCAACGGTCGTTGCCAAACCAAAAACCACTATGGCGGTTATTGCGCGATTTCAATCGACCGCGATCGAACGCAAAATGACACAATAAGAATGTATTTACTTTATTATTACACAATACAATTCATTTTCAAACAAATTCCGTCATAATAAAGTGTTTATTTCACTTAAAGCACTGTTTCCGAATGTACCTATTTAAGCAACGAGAGATTATTGCAAAAAATTTGAATTCATTCCTTACTAGAGAACCGCGCACAACGCCATTGCGTCGTTAAATGCGCGCGCATCCGAGCTACTGAATATTAACAAAAAGTAATCATGACAAATGAAAATATATAATTTTTTTTATTATTGTTCGTTGCATTCATTAAGTTAAAGAATTAAACAATATATTGAATATAATTATGAATAAATAAAATTTGGATTAGATAAAGAAAATGCGCGCGAATTCGAGCGAATTTGAATTCCAAGAATACTAACAATAAGTAATTCTTATAAACAAAAATACATAACTTATTGTTATTTTGAATATAATCAAATAATTACATTAATTGATATAAACTAATCAATTATATTAAGCATTATTGAAGATAAATAAAATTTAAATTAAATAAATAAAATACTCACGCATCCGAGCTAATGAAAACTAATAAGTAATTTTTATGAATGAGAATATATAATTTTTTGTTATTGTTGGTTAAGTCCACACTGCAGAGCGCTATATATATGCTTCATGTTCATATCACCTTAAAACATGTTAAAATAAAATTAAGTCCAAATTCAGACTAAAAACAGATATACAAATTATTATATAACTTGCAATAAAACTTTTGTATACACTCTAATATAGATACAAAATGTATAACGAATTAAAAAGTTAAAATTTCATAGTAATCATAAAATTAAAAAGAGCTAAATTAGTATTAAATAAAAATTGAAAACTTATAAATAAATTATACCATATAAATTTATGAAAGTATTAAATTGTTTATTTAAATTGGTTCAAAAATACAATTTCCTTTAACCTGATGTACATTATATTCTTTGAAAAGTTACTAATTAAGACAGAATTACGGTTCCACAAAAACAATTATATTGAACCATATAAAGTAATAAGTATTAAAATATAGTAATTTATAATTATACTTATACTGCAAACTGATCTCCACTTCTTGATGCAGAGCAAGGCGTTGTTCACAATTGAATTGTAGATGAGAAAAAAAGTTTATCTAGATACTCATACAAAGTACCGCCAAATAATTCGAGTGCCGTTGTTAAATATAAAGCGTTTATTGAAAATATTGTTCGTTATACTTCAGTAATAAAAGTTGAATTCCATCTTATAAATGTATCCAAGTGCCCATTCTAAATAATTAGTATTAGCAACAAAAAAACATGAGAATTTCACGAATAGAATGATCCCGAATGAAAATTGTGTAAAATAACAAAATATTTTGCTGAAATGATAATTTGTGATATTGACAATAAAACATCCTGTTTTTTAAACATGCATTTATTTGCTAACTTGAGCAATTTAACGGTTTGATTTAATTGAAATTAAAAATTGCATAAAAAAAGTACTTACAACTGAGCAGCAAAAGATCAAATAAATGTTATGGTCAATTATATGGCAAAAAACCTTTGGAACGAATGTATTTAAAGTCCTCGTAAATTGTTGAATGAAGAAGTGCATTAACAAGCAATAAACAAAGGGAAAAACAATAAGCTAGTCAAACGCAGAAGGAAGAATTGATGGCTTTGATACTTGTCTTATGGTGGCATTAGAGATAATGTGTATTTTATTCTTCGTTATAATTAAAATATACACTGTCATGGGTGAAACAAGCGAACAGTATTAATGGTAACAAAATATTCGTCTCATTTTCTTTTAATTCCACGCTTTGTTAATCTCCTCGTTTGTTAATAATCGTCACGCACACAGCAAATACAGTATACACAGTATACAGATTTAATGTTCAAAAGCATGGCCAGCCTGGCTTAAAAGCTCAAAGTAAAGTCATCGCAAAACGACATCGTCTTTTTTTATAAGTTTAAGCCAAGCTTTAATTGCTTTTGTATAAACCTTTCCTCACGATCCTCAAGAAAAAGAGCCCGTCCAAAGTATATAAAGCCTCGAAGAGCAATACAAAATGTGATTTCAATTTCGATGCACTTAAATTTATAAAACCGTTGCTTCACTTCTCGTGTTTTTTTTTTCATTTTCTTTTTTTTCTTTCATTTCTGTGTTCTGATAGAAGCTCGTATATCAATTACACGTTTGCGTTCGTGTGTCTGCGTGTACGTATGCATGCATGTTCATGTCTGTGTTTAAGTCCAGTCTTCTTGCTATATGAAGAGCGGTCTTTTATCATGTCGAACTGGAGGTGGTGAACAAAAGTGTACAGGATCACTCTTGGCATACAGAAGACCATTTTAAAAGTTAATTGTCACTTCTTCCTCTCTTTCTTTTAATCATCAATTAGTATTCAATGTACTGCTATGAGCGTCTCATCGGTTCAATCGATTTAAGAAAACAATCAATATTTTGTTATTTTACATACAATATGTTATCATTATCGCCATATTTTTTATCATTTGTTTTATGTTTACTTTACTCGTTAATATTTTTTTGTTTCTTCTTCACACGGCACTGAATAGTACTTCCCAAGTACCCAAATACATCGATACCTTTAGCATATACATGTATGTATGTATATATTTATTTATATATATATATAATATATATTTATATAATTTGTTTTCTGTAAACGTCTTTCATTTTCGTTCCTTCCATTTTCTCTAACACCTAGATATCTAGTTTGCTTTGTATTTTGCAATATGAACAACGTGCACGAAGCTCCGAATCGTTGAAAAGCAGATTCAGATCGTCGGGTCGCAGTCTTTGGGAAGGAAAATGTAAAATGAAGTCAAAACTAAATTAAGAATGATCACGGTTTATGTTATTTTTTTTTTTAAATACTTTTTGTCTCATATCATATTTTTGCTCGTTTATTAAATCAGTGAATCGCGAAACGTAATTCCATGCTGCAATACGCTCGTATCAATGTCTTGATGACAATTGTTACAATCGATAGTCGTGTATATCATAGGCATGTGTATATTTTGACATAGATATAAAAATATCTATACATCATTTCATATATAATATATATATATATATAATTGTAAGAACGCTAACGCAAACTTAGGATGCTAAAAATCATCAGAGTATTAAATAATAAATTGATGTAAACATTATTAGTATTGATAATAATTAAACGATTAAAAATGGTAAGAAAAAAACATAGGAAAAAATATAAGAGTAATCATTATAAAGAAATAAAGCAAAAAAACCGAGGGCAAAAAAGAATAAGGAGGGGGAGGGCCGCCTCGTTACAGCGAAAGTTAATTTTGTTACTGTAAATTTCCAATTCACAGTAGTGAAATTACTATGTCGCACGAGCTTCGAACAATCGATTATAACGATAGAAATCATGCAAAAAAAACATAATAATAAAAAAAAAATAATAATCATAAGGGGTCCTGACGTTTGGCTACGTTACTCTGACATCCAAAGCGATGCTTCGTGTTCAACTACACGTCTCTCAGGTTATACCTTGTAACTATATTGTGGCTTACATCAAATCTCTTATTTCCATTGGTTTGCGTTGCTAAATATAGTTGTTTGTATTTCATTTTTCTTTTATATTTTTCGCTGACATTAATTTCAGTCGAAAACGGAAAAAGACATTGGTCTAAGGTTACAATCGTAATTATAATTTTAATATGATTAAATGGTAATAATAATAATATAATAATAATTATAATAATAATAATTGTAATATAATCATCGTTTCCACAATCCGGGAAGGAGAAAAAAGGAAAAAACGATCTTGTAAAAGAAAAACAAATTGAAAAAGCCTTGCGTGTTTATGTTTAGTCTCTGTCAGTTTCGGTTCAGAACGGAAGATACGTAACACTGTAAAACGTGTATGGAGGGCCAGGAGTTCCGTAAAATTGGTTCTCCTAAACAGCTTAGGAGTCGTGAATGTTGCTTGAAAGGGATACGAAGTTTACTCTCGTCGAATTACAAAGCTACGCCGATGTCAATCATCAAAATGTTCCAGGGCAGGGGTAAGTGGGAAGGAGGGGAATGAGGAATTTACAGAAGAAGGTATACACGAACGGAGCAAGATGCTTATCATACAATGCAGAAATGACGGTCCAACAGAGTTTACGTTAATACAATTCAAATTGGGTTCGTGCCGGTTCGCGAGGGACTGAAACATTTCGCCAATACGTAAATCGTAAATTTCAAAAAGTAGCAAAACCCCGTCGACGTTTATTCAAGTGCGAATCGAATTGCTAATTTAATTGTTAGCAATGTCACTGAATTCAGCCATCTCCCTTAAATGGCGCCATTCGTGATCATCGATTCGATTTGAATCAAATCAAACCGAGGTTTTGCATCGCATCCCTCGGTTGAACGGGGTTGTTTGCGTTGTCAAAACCTTACATGATAACGGCCAGTCTACCTCCTACTATAATCATCATTATCACCAAATTCAGCATACAGTCACGCTAGTGTTTGCTTGTTTGTGTAGGGAGGATGAGAACCTTTAGTAAGGCTGGTGTCTCTGAAACTGGCGTGGACCTTGCGCATTGCCTCGGGGTTTTCCTGGTCCAGAATAACCCATGCCATCGTAGCCATCGTAGCCAGTATAGTCGTAGTTGCCATACATGTCCTCGTAGCCGTGATACCCATTGCCATATTCTGGGATGTATCCATATCCACCACCGTAGCCATATCCAAAACCTGGACCCCAGTAGCCTTGCGCGCGTGGATCTGGATTCACTTTAACCTTCTTAACATCTACCTCCTTCCCACATATCGTTTGCTTGGGAGTTTTTAGTAGCTTGTACACGACATCTCGCGATTCAAACGTAATAAAACAGAAACCTTTTCTTTGGTTTCTACTCTTATCAAATGGAGCCTGCACCTCAACAATTGTGCCATATTGGCTAAAGTATGTCTTGATGTCTTCATCCGTGATCTCCGGGGTCAAGCCACCTACAAAGATTTTGCCATGCAGCGCCTTCTTGCTTACTCGCTTAGGATCCACCTGCAAACATTAATGCATTGTTAGACTTTTTTGTCATTTTTCAAGTTTTATCTATACACATCAATTGCACATTTTTATCCGGCTACTTAATATTGATATTTATACTTGAAAATGTTAAAAAGGGATTTTATTTATTTAAGGTGATTCTTCTTCAGTGGCATCACGTGTCAAAAACGTCATTAAGTACACAGAATTTAATAATGACTGGAATTGCACTAAAATTGAATAGAATGTAATGTAAAAGTGAGAGAATCGTCTGATATTCTTTATTTGACAAATTTCTTATAAATTAAAAACCCCAGATAATTATTTTTAATTCTGAAAAATAATAAACACATTTTTAATATTAGTATAATTCTTGTTCAAATTATTAGGGTGTATAAATGATGATTGTAAATGATTCAGGTAAATCTCAGGTGTGATACACTCAATATACATCATAAGATTATTTATAGTTTTATATCATAAGTTTAATGTGTACATACAGGACAAATATAAATTAATTTATATATTTATTATATATATATATATATATAAATAATTAATCAAACGTGTAACTTCAGGTGAACCTGCAGTGCTGTAGTCACAGAGTAGAGTATTTTAATTTATTTTTCATTAAATTATTTAATATTAAAAATTTTGAAATGATAAGATAATCTTTTAACATGGCAAAAACTATATTGTTTTTTATAAATAGTATTTTTATCTGAGCATAAAAACAGAATTAATAGAATTATACACATTAAAAGAGGCAAGTTTTTATAAATATTTAGTTTTCTAAACTTACTTATAATGTAAATTGTATAATTGATTTTAATATATGTAATTAAAAATAAATCTGAACAAATTGCTTAATTAATATTATATAATAAATATTCCTAAGCTGAAAATAATAATTATATTATGTAACATTTATTCCCTTTTTCTAACCTAAAGGGTTAGAAAAAATTGCATTATATATATAATATATGCAATAAATTTATCTTATTCTTAGAAATTATTAATTTTATTATATAACATTTGTTATCTTATCCTTTTCATATTGATATTTGTAATAAAATTATTTTAGTCTTAGACATTATAATTAAGACAAATAAATATATTGCTTAGTATAAAATAAGAAGCAGATTTATGAAATTTATGTATTATACTTAATACAACGATTTACCTGATTCATTCTGATAATTAAAAACAAATTTAAGGAAATAAATATAAATATTTAAATATAGTGTGAAAGGTAATTAATAAGTTATTTATTTTTATTTCAACATAAAAAATAAAGATTCACTAAATAATAATAATAGTATATATTAGATTACTACTTTTATATTTGAAGAATTAATTAATGTCTTCATTTTAATTTCTATATATGTATATATGTATGTATATTTATAACATTAAATAACTATATTTATATTTATAAGATGTTGATACAATTTTTTCTAAATTTATAAAATTATATAATATATCTGAAATTCTTATCAATGAAAAAAAGTATAATTAATATAAATATAAATATACATACAAACACACACGCACACATATATAAAGGTCCTCCAAGCTGTGTTTTGATTTAATATTAAATAAGCTGAGATAAAACAAATTCAAAGTACTTATGAATCAAAACAATATTACAAAGACAAATTTTAATAAGATCTAAAATTTTAATTTTAGATTGCATGAAATAAAAGTACAAATTTATAATGATAAAAAAATAAAGAAATAAATAAATGAAAACAAATATAATGCAGTAATATATAAAACTGAAATTAACATTAACATATTCATTAATTTGAATACATAATAACAAATCAAAATGAAACTTGAACAATTAATCTCATTTCAAACTCCAAATTGGAACATGCTTGTTTTCTACCTAGTCACACCCCTTCTCCACATAACAAGACAAGTAAGGTATTACAATTATATACAATCATTATTCATAACAATTGATATATAATTAAGGACATAATACCTGTACATCCATCAAGCAAAATTTAATTGCTTATCACTTGAATAATATACACTTATTTATTATTTCTAGTAATTGAATAGACCATTTTATTTCATCGGTTTAACACTTTTTGTGTGTTAAATTCATACAAATGAAATTCAGGTCAATTCAAGTGAAAAATGAGCGTATATGAAGGATATTTAATCTTATTTTGGAGTGGGTATTAGGACTTACCTACAATCAGGTACCTGACTAGGTAAAAACTAGAGCTTGTAAATTACCTATTTGCATAGGTTATGCTCAGGTAATTCACATGTTCAGGTATTATCTGAAACACAAAGGCCTGTTAAAATAAAAGGACACATACCCTGATAACTAGTGTTTATAGTTCAACTATGAAATTAAACCTCATATAATTGCACAATAATGCCAATGTGGTTTAACCTTTACCTTTTGTATTTATATCAGCAAATAAATGAAACATACAAAACTAATTATTATCTTTCTTTCATTATATATTATCATTAAATTGAAATAAAATTACTGTTATTATTTTCACACATCAAAATCATTCATTTATTTATAAAACTTGAAGGTAGTAACAATTTGCTCTCAATATTTTAATCAGTACTTAAAACATGTAGTAAAAGACTTTAGCTATGGCATCATAAAAATTCTTAACATATATGCCATCAATATATGATACAAATTTATCAATGACTGAAAGATGCTCTGACATATTAGCTGCCTATGGATATATATATATTTATTGTTGAATGTAAGCATTTAATAATATTATTATAAATCACGACAAATACAGTTATCAGGGTGCTAAGAATACAGAGTGATAATTTTAAAATATCATAAAACAATTTTCAATAATGGAGTTTGAAATGAAATTCTGAAAACAATAATATGTAATCAAAATATTTGAATAAGCCATGAAAAAATGTGTATACACATTACAAACACAAGCTATTTGAAGTATGAAAAGTACAAATATAATTTGAAATATTAATACAACTGAAAAATTAAAAATATATGTTATAATGGCCAATACAATATTAATTTACTTTAACAGACTGTTATTCATTCATTATAATTGTTTTATGTTTTTTATGTTGACGTTTTTTATTTAAATATTGTCTATGTACATGATATTGCAGTTGAAATATAAATGTATACTGGAGCATGAGGTCATAGCGTCTTATATTTTAAGGTTAGAATTGAAACGTTGTACTAACGATTCCATTCAAGTCTGTTAGTTCCAAAAATAAAAAAAAGCTGTCAATTAATAATTTAACTCAACAGCTCCAAAAATTATAACTAAATTAAAAATATTTACATTTGAGCATAAATATTATATTTTATTATTTCTTATCCATATATATGAAGATACTAGAATTTAATTAAACTAATTTATCATATTACATAAGTATCATTGCTAAAAATTTTCCTTCACTACGTTCAATAAACTGACAATAAATGTACCTAATTAACACGTAGCTTTTCCAGCTAATATTTGTGTTCTAAAAGCAAATCAATGCAAAATGACTCTATAATAATATGCCTTATCAATTACAATTGCTGTTCTTTATTATAAATGTTGTTTACATAACATATTATGCTTCATTTCATAAGAATATTACTTATTGATGATAGGAAATTAATCTATTAATAATAACAAATTCTTCATAATTATTCAGTAACAAGTAAATTTCAACTAACAATTTATACTTTTGACAAAAAACAAAAGGAGAAAAACGACTAGATAAAGCCAAGATTTTCGCGCGAAAACACTCTACAAAGGAGATCGACCCTCTCCCCCTCACCCCCCCCCCTCCCCACCCAACCGAAGACCGTTATGGCTTCATCAATCCGACCCGAAATTAAAATCCAAGTGAGACAAAGCATGCCCGGTATCCAGCAGTTTCTTTGTTCAAAGAATGAAGAAAAAAAAAAAATGTGCGTCTCATGCTCCCAAGAGTGTAGCAGAGGCGCGCCCGAAAAACCCACGGGAAAACCGCCCGGAAAAACCTTGAATAAAAACAAGGTCCGTGAAAAGGGGGCGAAGAAACGCGAATGACGAGGAACGTTCGACAAGAAGAAAAGGGAGGCAACGAAATTGGCGAGGCGATTAAAAATAGGAACGGAGCGACGACGAAACGTTCGTCGGAATCGGAAAACGTGCGCGAAAAGAAAGAGAGAAACGGGGGAACGGACGAGGAAGGGGAGGGGGCGTCCGGAGCATGAGCCGCGGGAGGGGCAGGAGGGGGGAGTAGGCGCGCGCGCGCGCGCTCGGATTGAATAAAGGAGAGGGAGCGAGGCTGGGAACGCGAGCGCGATGAGGAAAAAGGAAAATTCGCACGCGGACAAGAGAGACTCCGCTTATACATGCAAAACACGTGTGACGCGAAAGAAAAATGAGGGCCACTTATAAATATGAGATGCTAGGTGTCGTTGCGCGGGTCCGAATTAATGAGCGAGACAAAGCGCGAGATCGACGAGAGGTAAGAAAAGAAAAGGAAGCGAAAGTGCGGGTAAAAGAGGGAGAGAGAGAGAGAGGGAGAGAGAGAGAGAGAAAACGCGGCAGATCGGAAAAAGAGAAAAAAAAGGAGCAAACCTTGCGTTTGTTGATGTAATGCTCGCCGGAGGCGAGGAGTTTGTCGATGGTTTTGGGGTTGGTGAAAACCATGAAGGCGAAGCCACGCGAGATACCGGTGTAGGGGTCCATTTTGACGGAGACGCTTTCAATGTCGCCAAACTTGCCGAAGTGGTCACGCAAGTCCTGCTCGGTGGTGTACCGGGACAAGCCGCCGACGAAGAGCTTGCGCTCATCATCCTTACCGGGGATACCGGCGGTAGCCTGTGGCTGCTGCTGCTGCGGCTGACCCCCCTGTTGCTGGTTCTGATTCTGCTGCTGATTCTGGCCAGGCGCGTTATCCGCCTGCGCCTGGTTCTGGTAACAGTCGACCGCCGCCATTGCGTATTGCTTGTGACTCGCTTACAATTGCAGATTGCGCACGGCAGTGCGGTTTGGTATACGTGCGGCCACGGATGCGTCCACCGATTGATCTCTAATGACTAACTGCGACAATTCACAGGCGCGTGCTGATTCTTCAGTCCGCGGTCGATGCGCGCTCGCGACAGAAGAACGTGAGACGAAACTTCGACCGGGTACCGGCTTGCCGACCGAAAAAAGAGAGCGCCTTGAACAAGGACGCACGCACGCGTTTCGGCGCGTTAAATTCCATTCTTATTGGTCCGCTCTCGACTGGACTTAAAGTCGAATCACAAGTCTCTTAAGCTCACTTCATCATTTTCTAAACTATATATACACCAGATTTTCCAGTTAATTTTCTTCGGAGTAATTTTAAAATTAGTTAGGGTCGTTAGGGTGTGTATTTAGTTGAATTTTAATAGTTTTAGTACAGGGGAGGTTGTTATTCATAAAGGAATACTAGGAAATATTTTTATAATATGTTGGCAAGATTTTAGGGAAATTTTTATATTAGAAGAGAGTGAACCAGCGGATTTATGGTAAAGGGGGGAGGGGGTGCAAGTTTGAAATTTGTACGGTATGCAGACGCCGGTGTGCCAGTGCCGTATCTAGATGAATTTTATTTCATGCGGGATTAAGATAATTGTTTTCTTTTAACATAACTACATTCTTTTTTATCTTATCTTTATGTGGAACTGCACTGCTTATTCAATGAAAAACAAGTAAATAGAGAAAGTGTTTATTGTGTCGTTATCTGCCTCGTAAAATTTATTATTCCTAAAAACCTTATTTAATATACTTTCTTTAATATAGACAATTATAAAGTAATTTATTGCACTTTTATAATAAATACACTGTAGTTAATTTATAATAAATTATAATTGTTATAACCTACAGGCAATTCATTCGGGAACGCAAGATGTTCCAGAAATTTATGCTCGAATCATTCAATGTAATCTTTGGATATATTTCCAATCTTGTTGGTTATTATTGCCCAGCAGTGGCATCACGCTCTCGCTCAAATCTCGTTCCATTCAAATTTCATTTCAATTTCGCTTCCATCTAATTTCAATCTCGTTTAATTTTCGTTCCATCTCATTTAAATTTCGTTTCAGTTTTGTTTGATGGCGTATTCGGAAATGATTTTCAGAAAATATTATTGATGTTTCATTTCTCTCTTTCAAGTTATCATTAAATGAAAAAGAAAAGAGACAAATTCTCACGAAATATTATAATGTCATTTTCCGAATACGCCATGAGTGAGAAAACCGTAAAATTGCGTTTGCGAGAGTGAATCAAAACATCGAAACGAAATTGAAATCAAATGAAACGAAACTTAAACGAGATTGAAATTAGATGGAAGCGAAATTGAAATGAGAATTGAATGGAACGAGATTTGAGCGAGAGCGTAATGCCACTGCAGCTTTTGCAGAACTCAGAAAATATCTCCTATAGTCTATCCTTGTCCTGTTGAATAAGCAAGAAAAGGCCTGACTTTGAACTGATAACTTCTAGTCGCACATTTTGTCGCATTCATTAGGCATTCGAGCAAAATATTCCACTAAATTCTGTTCTTTTCTTTCTAAATGTTGAAATTCGGAAAAAAAGGGCACAATCTACTGAAATATTTTGTTTGAATGGTGTCCGATGACGTATTAGGAATTTTCAGAAAATATCATTTCTCTCTCTAAAATTCCAGAACTACGGAACATAGTGGAACAGCTTGTTTGAAAATGCTAATTAATTAATTTAAAATAACTTAATTATTTAATTATTTAAATCTTAATTAATTACGTAATTAAATTACCTAGGGTGCTTCCGATAGGTCCGCGTGCATGCACGCGTGCATGCACGCGTGCAGACCTCTCTGTGTTATATAGATGGTAAATGTGTTCTGAAACACAGACAGGTCTG
>JABFPN010002449.1:0-22244 GCA_022817305.1 Leptoteleia sp. ZL-2020 | reverse complement strand
GAGGGAGTTGGCAAGCCAGGAATATTATTTTAAATTTGAAACTGTCTTGTAAGAAAAATCATAAGGGAGTATGATGGTTTTTGGAATATTATGCCCCGGGTGGGGAGGAATAATCTGGATTTTGTCTCGAGAAATCTTGAATATATAGTCTGTATGTGATAATAATTTGGATACACTGTGTATTTGATGTAGATGATATTTAATGTCCGGAAAAGTGGAGATTGTTGCCAGACAAACTGAGAAGAATGAGGCCATAATTAAGAAAATTAAGAAAAAATAATATTGAAATAGAACGTCTGGATATAATCTGGACATTTCATCCGGACTATCTGCTGGGTCAGGTAGATATATCCAAAGGGAATTTCGTCTGGACATCTTCTAGCTGGCACTTCTGACCCAGCAGATGTTCAGATGAAATGCCTAGAAATTGTGCAGATAATATCCAGATTTTTATCCAGATATTGTCCAGACTTTGTCTAGACATCGTCCAGATTATGTCCAGACATTGTCCAGATGATTTAACCAGAAGCTTGCCAGAGCTCAGACTTCTTTTCTCACAATGTTCAGAAATTCAAGCTTTATATTTAATTACTTTTTTGATTCAATCTAAATTTGTCTGAAAATCCCTGAAATCCCATGTAAAAGTTTATATATGAGATATACAAGGCAGACCTATATATGGCACATATGAAAAAAACTACATCACCTATATTATTTAATGTGCCAATTAAATTCATTGTCAAAACTAAAACCACGGATCGTTATCCTGTTAATCAAAAATCATGAAGTTTAAAATCTCCAGATCGCACAGTTAAAGGTTAATTGTAATTAGTTTTTTCTTTTTTTATAACGCGCAGTCAATCGCAGTGTCCGTTATGATTGCAATCTAGATTTACGATTTAGATAGTTAATTAAACAATGTGCGTTCTCATCGTAAGTGAAATTGATATACTGCCATCACATTTTAATGTAATAGTTGCAAAACATATCAAGCCGGGTGACGTTCTCTTTATTTCTTTACTCTATACGGCAAAAGAAATTTAATGCGAAACGACTCGGAAAAAGCATCGAGGAAAAAGTGTCGCGCGATTAATTATTAACTTAACATTCCCATAAATATTTCATATTTAAGAATTTGCCCACTTAATTACTTGTTATTATTCCAAGTTTATAATCTTCTTCTTCGATAACCAACAACTATATATATATATACCTTACAAATTTATTTCTTAAGAACGAATTTAAGTACTAAATTCAGTTTACAATGTACACCGCAAATTTAAGTACAACTCGTTCCGCACTAAATAATTCGACCGGGATAAATTCTATATCTGTTATTGTACAGAATCAGGGATAGGTTGCGGAATGAATTACACTGGCGTTTTCGTTTGCGTAATGAACCGCGGAATGAATTGCGGTCAAATTAATAGTTGGGAATTGAGTTACAAAGTAAATTAAAATCCCCAAATGACAATGATTTGTTTGACGCCACTAAAACATTGCACAAATTTATGGAATACTTAAACTAACCAGTGAATGTTTCCAAAACTACTTTTTTCTACGAAAGATCTACAATTAAAGTTTTAATTTTATTAAAATTACATTCATAGTCATTCGTTAATTTAAAATCAATTCAATAAGAAAATTGACGCCCATCAAGTTAGCACTGCAATGTCAGCAAAATCACCTCTAACAGGTCCAAAATTTAGCACTTTTTAAGGGCTAATTTCGTGCTTAATGAAGAAATTTATTGCTCCAATAAAAACTAGGAAAATAAAGAATTCTGCTAGCTTGATATCAATGTGACTCAGGCCCATATCAATGCTTTTTAAAAGAGCAATAACAAATTTTACACAACACCTTCCCAGGCCCCTGACTGGCGAACCATTTACATGCCCGATTACCGCCCGGTCAATTTTAACTAGGGTAATTTGTACAAGAAAATCCGATTAGTATCTTCATATCAAGCCAGCAAAATCCCTTTCCTTTCCCCACTTTTCACCCAAACACTAAATTTTTCTACACGGAGAGAAAAAAATAATAAAAATTACCGACATTGTTATAGTAAACTTGTCATACACCTGTGAAAACTGAAAAATTACTATCTCAAGTTAGTAAAAAGTATTAGCACTTTTTTCTCCGTGTATCAAATACAATCTTAGCCCTTAAAATTTTATTCCAGATCCCAGCCAGACCTCCAATAACATATCATCCAACATTTAACGAAGCAACCATTCGAACACGTTCTACTATTTGCACGCGGGGCGCTTAGCACTTTTCTCGCGGCACCGCGACAAATTTAAAGGAGAGGCTCTTTCGCGGTAACTTGGCTTTTTTCCTTGCCGCGTGTGGCACGACATGAATTATTTTCCACATTACGGTTTTACCGTAATTACGCATTTATTTCTTACTACGAGTACGATGGTGGCTTCATAGTTGAAATTTCATTCGCTACCAACGTCGCATTAGAATTAAACCGCGCGCGTAATTAAACAGACAGTAATTCGCCGTACCGGCTTCGCACCGCTGAGAAAGCGCGGACAATGCGCGGGCAAGTGTGATTAGCGGGGCGGGGAGGGGAGGTTAGCGAGTGGAGAAAAAAGGCACGCGTGGTTCCCATGGCGGGGTTTATTTAGTTAAGCAAAGTTATGCGCCTTGAACTTAACTCGCCGCCCTTCGGCGGTTGCCGCGGGGAGGAGCCGCGGAGTGAATTTTTGCAGAAAACCGGAACGCGAAAAGTCGCGGCCGCGCCGCCAAATTTGGAAACCTGGCTGTCGGCGAGGCGCGCGGACGCCACCGCGCCAATGGCCGACCCCGTCTTTGGACTCGTGGAAGGCCTCGAGAAATGTCAAAGTCGCGTTAAACGCCCCGATACCCAACCAACCAGTTTACAATGTTCCACGCACCGTCGTCGTCGCTTTTATTTATATCAAAAACCAAATGACGCGGACTCATTTGGCGCCATTTTTACCACGCGACCCGTTTTAAGGCGGCCAGGCAAAGTCAAGCTTTTTACCGCCACTTAAAAATAACGACCTTTTGATCCGCAACAGGTTCGCCTTTGCCTCAAACTTCGACTCTATTTTGCGTCAATCGCACTCGCTGCCGGTGCAAGTAACGATTCGACGGATATTTATATCTGTACGTATCATATATGATATGATCACATGAAACATGTTTATATAGATGGCATATATAGCTGCATATAAGCCGCATATATGTTGGCATATATGGCAACTTATATAAATTTTTCTTCATGGGATATACTGCACTGCTCAATTTCCATATAAGGAAATTATTAATAGAATATATGGCTGGAATATTACATCAATTATTGCCATATATCGACCATATATGGATTAAGGAAATGCATATATGTCCATGTATGAATTTTGTACTTCCTTCTATGAAATTGTTAAAATATATATGGACCATATATATAGGGTTCTGCCACATTTTTTTCATTGTATAAAGTTTAAATATAAGAATTTTTTTACATTTATGTGGACAAAATCAAATATCTTTATTTTCACGCGATAACTTCCCTGTTTTCTTCATTAAAAAATTTTAATTTGACTAATATATATTTCAATTTCTATTAAAAATGTAAAATTCTCATATAAATTTCTCTCAGCATTACTATATAAATTTTGCACAAATAAAAGAATACTTGTATCTTCAAATTAAATGAGACTTAATTAATTGTAACGATGAATTACCGCGGTTATTTCCATTTTTCTCTAAACTGATATTCCCACGCAGATTACTCTATTAATTTATGAGTTCATGATACTTATTTTCCTGATAATTCAGTTACATTGTTTCATGAAGCAAAAAAAGTGAACAACCGTATCTAATTGTCATTTATTGTTTTTGAATTTACAGCCCAACCATTCAGTATTAACTTAATAGCTCTGTGATGTCATTTGGGCATGAACTTGCTCTTCATTAAAATGTAATAAAATTATAATTTCACTTTTAATGAAAACATTTTGATGTTAGATTACAATATCATAATATAGATTCGATTCAGTCGGTGTAAAAATTTAAATTATTATAATTTCTTCCCCCTAATAAAGAAGATAAACAAAAATATCAACGTTGAAAACAAATATTAACTTTTGTATAAAATAACAGTCAAAAATACTTCATTGCTTTAATTTGTGAAAAAACAGTTTAAAAAAATAAAATTGAGACTTAATGAAAACAATTTCCCTTAATTTTTGCGACAAATATTCGAACAATGTCAAATGAACTTGCGGCGCAACTGATATCTCACGTGTACGATTTTTCACAAATTATTTGGGTTAAGACTAAAATAAACAAACCGTGCGCGTGGAAAGTGTCATGCGCAACAATAGCACACATAAAGAACCAAACACTGCTGTAACTGACACATGAACCGTCAACAATTCAAACTTTACAGTTTTAAATACCAAATTTATATTATTTATAAAATATCAAACTTCCCTTTGAACATATACTTATAAGGTATGTTAAAAACTGATTAATTTCTAATCTTTTTTTCTTCTGAATGTTCATCAACAAAGGTCGACTGAAATGTCAATATTGAATAACAGCTATTCCCTTTCATATTTAACAATTTAAACATTAACAACTCAACCCTGGTATTGTCAACAGTATTTTTTGATTCAATTACACTGATAAAAATGGATAGTTAAAAGAATTATCTGCACGTTGTTGTTTTGAATATCAATAATTTTGTATTTAAAACATAAATCTTCATCAAATTTAAAAAAAACGTATTTTAAATTAAAAACGTGTACAAATATCGTCAATATCCGAAAGGATAAATTTAATCACATAAAAACAATAAGAGTGTTTGTTATTGTTTTCATTTCTTTTACGTAGCCTTTATATCTATTTACAAGCGAAAGAAAATAAAAGTTTGCTTCAATTTTGAAAACGTTTTATGCTTCGGTCCTGTAAAATATTTTCCACTTTAATCTACAAAAAGTTTAATTGTCTTTTTTTGTTTACCTAATTATACCAAAGCATTTGAGATCTATTATTATTCTAATTAGACTTGAACTACTGGGAGCATATATATTTGACACTTGTACATTAATTTAACGCGCAGCGAGAATATTTTTGAATTCTTTAGTTGAACTATAATTTTATTTGTAAAAGAATTTAGATTACGTAATCGTAAAATTCAGTTATTTGAATTGTATTTACAGTTGCGTTAACTATAATTACATTCCTCTTACAATATTTTAATTTCCCCGTCCTAACTGTAATCTTAATAAAATTGGCAACTAGACGCAGTGTGTTATTTGTGCCGGTATTCTTGAAAAAAAAAAAAAAAAAACAATGACCATCGATTTATTTTGTTGTCTAAAATTAATAGAATTGTACAATTCTAATATTATTGAGCTAATATCAGAAATATATTCTGCATATTTAAACAAAAGAGTAAAAAATGTAAACAAATAATTTCAGTAAATGTAAATAAATACATATTGTTATACATTAATATTTATTAAATATTTCAATTTTGAATATTTATTCAAAATTTATTTGAACGTTTTATATATATATATATATAGCATTTTCTATGTATTTTATTTTCCACAATTTTATATTTCAATTTCATAATATAAATTAAATCAAAGGTATTATTGTCTTCAATTTTGTTTCAAATACATCTCAGTTACATAATAAATATAACTCCATTGAAAAGCAAGGACACCAATTGTAAACATTGCGTTTGCATTTAGAATACAATACGTTAAAGAAATAACTTATTATACTACTCTTCAAATGCGTATTCATATAATTAAACATGCATAAAATCAAATAATAAACCCACCTGATATTAAACGTAATTTATCTTCAAAATGGACTTTCCTTTTTTAAAAGAAAACCTTCAACTCTTCAAAAACAGTAACGTACAGTTGTACTTGAAATGACAATTTTCCAATAACTAAATAAAAAAACGTTAATTTTCGTTTACGAAAAAAGAGAAAACAAAACGTCAATTTGGAAACTTTTTCGCACCTCAACAAACAGTTCCATTATTAACTTGTGACACCATTTTACAAAGCTCTCACAATAAAGAACACCCGAGCATAACCGCGCGATTGTAATACCTTAAACAATAATTTTCCATCGCATCCGTCGGATCCTATAAGGCTTAGTATTTTCATGACGACTTTTTTATTCGCGCGCGCAACGTCATAAAAAGTCAGAGGTTCTCACATTAACACATGTGATCTTATAATGATTTTCCCATGTACCAACGCAACTCTTGCACAACGGCGCTTAGGTCAATAATCTTTGGACGCCCGCGAGCGCGCACAAAACAACACCAATAGACCGCGCGCCACCATCGTTTTTTCCACGCGTTCTCCCCCCAACGGAATTTCCCAGTCGATCACCGTACCGACACCTCGCGCGCCCCCAAACGCGACTTACGCCGATACGTTTTGTAACCGTTTTACGCGCGGAATGGGGGTCAATTAATTGCGCGCGTTCGCCCGGGCGAATTCGGCGAAATTGATTTGAAATTCGAATAGTACAAAGTAGTAGCCGGCTGATATGAGCGCGGCGAAGGAGGAATTACTCTTCGAGACATCGACCGGCCGGTAAAAAACTCAACGGGGGAGGAGAGGAGAGGGGCCGGGGGTAAGGGGGGGAAGAAAAACGTCCGTCGTGAATCGCCGATTGAAAACGTCACATAAAACAGTCGCACGCGATAGCACCGGCAAAAACGTACACGGGCGAAAGGGAGAGGAAAAGGGGGGGAAAAAAAAAGTAAGAAAAGAAGAAGGAAGGAGGCTCGCGCGCACCGACGACGTCCCGAAGACGTCGGGCCCGCAAAAAGGTTGTAATTCGCGCGATACAAATTGACAATCGGCGATATCTCGATTAGCGTTATCGGTCGGGGCGATGAGGCCGCCGGCCGAGCAGAGCCGCCGCCGCGCTCCCATTTTTTATGCCGCCTAATGATCGGCCGTGTACTTATGGTTGTCGAGCGGAAAAGTGGTGGGACGAGACGATACGAGACGGAACGGGACGGGGACGGGCACGAGGAAACCGCGCGCGCAGTGTGTTGCACTTTCAAAGCCTTTTTTGCGCGCCCAGTCAATGAAGTTCTCTTTCGTTCGGCCTTTACGGACTTCTCTTTTTCCGTCGCGTAGCGCCAATGATAAATGGAATCGCGCGTGCATCGTCGCCTACGTAGACGCGTCGCCGCGTCATTGCCGCGGCAACCGCGCCAAACGCTCCAACGAGCCCGCCGATTGCTCTCGCTAGGCCGCCAACTTTACATTGCAAAAACCAGCCACGGTTGGAGCAAACCCGAAATAAACATAAGCAAACAAAACGCTCGGTCGGTGGGGGTCGTTAAGGAAACGTACCGAAGAATATCCTGGCCAACCACCTATCTACTACATCTAAGCTTTTGCCGACAAGTCTATATGTTCCATGTTACTATTTTTCTCTCTTTAGTAATTTTCGTTTTTTTTTTGCTTTAGGGAATTTGAAGTGATGACAATGGGGATGTAAAATAGATTTGTTCATTATTTGAATAAATCTAAGTAGTTCTGGTGAAACTTGTTTCAAGATCTAATGATAAATACTAACACTATTGGTAAACTGGTGATATACTGGAATATATTGAAAGATTAATATCCCAAGTTAGTGAAAAGTATCAGCATGTTGACAAACAATAATTGTTTGAAAAACTGATACGTTTTGCTGAAGTGAGTTAGTGATTTTTCAATTTTTCCAAGTACATTGAGAGAAATATTTTTAATATAATAGTAATATTTTTTGTAATTTGATAGTGTAACTGACTAAGCTACAAAAGGTGCAATAATAAATTATAAAAAGTATTTGTAAAAGACACCAATATCATGATACTTCACATTATTTGTACAATTTTTTACTTTACTTTTTGTAACGTTGTCCACCATGTCCTCAAATTACAAAGAAAAATTACAATTTGTTAACATTTTTCTCTCAGTGTATATGTCCAGATTACTAACAATGTTAGTAACTTTTTATTATACCTATCCCTTAAAAAGATCTAACGAAATGTAAAAATATATGATTCAATCTTTTGAAACCTTACTGTTTACTTTTGTATTTGTATTGAATGAGAAATATAATTTGTTTCATTTGTTGTTATACATCTTGTAATTATATTATTATACAAAACAATTACAATTAAATTTGTTTTTAGTAATTGACAATTAATATGTCTGTTTCTCCAGCGAACCCTCTAGCTTTCAACCTGAGAAAAAAGTACTATAAGAAAAGAGTAAATATAGATTATGTGATTTATTTAACACTTTCAAACACCAAGTATTTAACACATTCAAACTATCTATTTTTAATTATCTTGTTTTTGTTATAATAAATTTTACTTTTTAAAATACTTCTTTCTCAGGGTAGAATTCTTATTTATTACACTTGTAAAAAGCAATTATGAATCTCCCTCTTGAATAAAACAAATGAAAATATATAATTGTGTATACAAGATCATTCATAAAATTAAAATATACAACATGAATTTAATGTTGGTCAATTCCTAATAAAACGTTCAAAATATTAATAAAACCATTTTGTATTGTTACAATATTTGCACATGATAACTAAGATCAATGATTAAAAAAGTAAAAAAACAATTTCATAAAATTGGAACACAATGCTCAAATAGTTATAATTGCATTAGTAATAATTTGTGAATAAATGCAAAAAAATTGCAAGATTTGGAACTGATTTTGAATCAAAACTATTTAAAAAATTTCTTATTTTGTATATAATCATATTCAATTACCTAATCTATTTATAAATTTTTTGGTATAAAGTACATTATTATATGACTTGGGCGTTAAAATGAGATAAAAATATTCCAAAGAAACTTATAACTACTTATTAACATGAGTTAGCATAAAGTTAATAACTCAAACATCATAAAAGGGATTAGCACCTTAAAGCTCTGACTTAATGACGCCCTTTGATGAATTCTAAATGTCTAAAATTCAGCTGTAAAATTATCGTTCTTAAAACAGATTACAGGATCTTCAATCAAGATTATATATTTTTTATTAATACTTCTATCTAAATGGTGCTTTAATAAACTAATAATTAAACTATTAAATTTAATACTATAGCTTTTATTTGTTTAGTAACCAATATTAGGTTAAAAAGTTAAAAATTTAGACGTTTTTTTTAAAAATATCACAATTGCCTGTTGAATTGAACAACATTTTATTTTGTAAACATAATACATTTAGGTATGAAAGTAAAAGAATAGGAAATACATTTTCAAAACACCAAAGGTCGCACGATTAACAACGGTAAACAATTAAAAGATGCAAACAGGAAAGAGTTCTAAGAAAATGATGAACAATGTGCAATTTAATTCTCAAATGCCATTTTATTTCACGCGTGAGCTAATTAGGTTCAGATAAATAAATACGATGTGCATGTGTTACGGACTCTGAGCTGATTTAATAAAAACCAAAACTTAATGATAATTTAAGTTTTTGTATAATTTCTGGTACAATATAACACGTTACTTCTAATTCTAGATGAACAAAAAACAAATAAAACAAAGATAAAAAAATACTTATGAATTATGAAGAGAAATGTTATATGATACTGTCTTTTTCTTATATTTAAAGCAATTAAAATGAGAAAGTATAACAATTAGAAAAAAAAATTAATATAATTAATGTGATTAATTATGATAATTCTATTAGAAAGATTAATTTCAATATGTTCTAATAAACTTGTTGAATAAATATATTTATAAAAAATTAATTACCTTATTAATTTTGTTACTATATTCTATAAATTGTCCGATATAGAAGAATGTTTTCAAACAAAATATGAAATAGTTTAATTTAAAATAAAAAATAATGCTATTAAACATTGTGAAAACACTGACATCTATAATATGAAACATCAAGTTAAAACTGATATTACTTTAATTAAAAATAATTGCCTTGCTTCTGGATGTGTATGAATATTTTAATATATAGTAAAAAAACTGTAATAGTTAATAATTTAATGTTCTTTTATTAATTTAAATATTCATTATATTATATTCACAATAAGTAATTTTATTTAAATTATGTAATTGTCTTTTTATCTTACATTTAGTATCATTTCAATAAGAATAGTCATTATAAATATAGTTGAAGTAATTTAAATTTTATGTTAAATTGTATTAATGTATTTTCTATTTCTTTTCAATAAATATTTTTTATTTATTATAAAAATCTAATGGCATTTAATAAAATTTGCATCTATTAATCCGCTAATTTTGCCGGGCATTAGTATTAAGTCAGATGTTTAAGTGTAATTAATTTATTTTATAACGCACTTAGCCATTGAAAACAACTATATAATTATTATTTCACATTAAAACATCAATATCTTAAAATTTGTTAACGGTCATATTTAAAGAAAAATGTAAAATATCTTTAAACTCACGTAGAAATCCGTTTATATTGCAATGCCCAATCGATACATTTAACAAAATGTTGATTTGTTTAATTTTAATGAATTAATTTCTTGTTAAATGTACTAATATATATAAATTTTCACGTTCAAACAAGTAAAACTGTTAAAATAAATAAAAAGAAATATAATTGTAGTTAACATACACAAAAACAGCATTATTGGAACGAGCGTAAACAATACGCAAAGGTCAAACGAAGACGCTGTTTACTTCCGTCCTCCGTGTTTACGTACGAAAAAAAAATAGTTTTAGTTATCGTTTTCAAATAAATAATAAAATCAATCCACTAATACATGATATTTATCAACTACCTAACATAGTTCTAATAAACATATTAAATTTGTATGTAATTATAATTGATTTTGTTCAAATTAAAAAATAATAATGCTGAGAAACATTGAAAAACCGTTAAACTTGCAACATTTTCAGCATTTCTTCAATCGTATCAAGCATTGTTCGGCATTCTACGACATTCTTCGGCATTTTTTTCCACAAAGGAAGTTTATGAAATAAAAATTGTGGAAAATATGGAAAAGACATATTACGTTTAATATCACGTAGGAGGGAGGGGTACTCACCTTACTCTGAACGTAGTCAAGGGCCAGCATGCAGTCCGAGTAACCGCTCTCCGTTTTGATGGTTGTAGCACCTTGGCCGGGGGTGGTCGAGCAGAAACCCGAACCGACGACTCCAACGGGTCCGCCGAGCCCGGCGGCCGCAGCAGCAGCCACGCTCTCCCGGTACCAAGGGTACATGTTGCCTGGAATCGGTGAAATTGTCGCACTTGATTCCACTTATTCCCCAACAATGTTGTCCAAACTCGGACGAGTCCAACGCGTTATGCCTGACGTAAAAAGCCGTATCACCACTGAGCGTAAATCCAAAATCCGCGTGCGCTCCTTCACTTGATCGCGAGCGACCACGTACACCGTTTTTTGCCTCTCCTCGCACTTAACTCTCCGAGCATCGCGACACCAAAGACGGAAATCGTCGAGGGCGAGCGGTCAGTTTCAATAACTTTCAAAGTCGGATGGACTCGCCCTAATTGCAACGACAAATTACGTTCGCTAATGTGTAACAATGTAACCGAAGCATCGAACTAACCCCCAATTTTTTGGATCAAAGGGTTGCAACAATATACAATTAAACACACCCACCTGACTGACCTACCGACCGACGACAATTGCGTTAAAACGATAAACAGCTAAAGCCCCGCCGCGGGATATTGCACACCGTGAAAAATCACTAGTTTTCGTCACTAGTTCGTTGAGTGAGGAAGCGCCGACATTGCACTTTGGTCATTGAAATTGCATTGCCGCCTCGTGGCCCAAATGCCGCGCTTTTTCGGCCGGACTTTATTTGATGTTGAAGCCGCGAGCGGCGCGCTCGCGCGTCAAAATCAACTGGTGAACACGCGTGCCGCAGCAAAAAAGCCCTCGCCGTACGCAAAGCGTGAACCGTGGACCGCGAACGCGGTATCTACACTGACGCGGGAGTCGCGATTCGAACGACCGTTCGGCCGGGTTCGGCTCGTTCCGGCCCGGCTCGGCGCCGCTGCTCAGACATTCCGCCACCACTCGCGGCTCGCTCGCGGTACGCGGATTTGCGACGGCCACGACGGGGAGAGCTCGAGCGCCAACGTATCGTCGCTCGCTCGGGGAGAGGGAGGGCGCCACTCCACGCCGCATCGAGCCGCGGCAGCGTCTTTTATCCGACTCCCGTGAAATCCTTGCTTTTGTTTCAGCATTTTTCGTCTCCTTCGAACGATTTTTAACACAGGTACGTAAACACATATATTAATTCTCATTGTTATTGCAACGTGTTTCAGTATACCTTGGCAAGAAACATTTTATTAGACAATCATTTTTTCCTGCGCATATGCCATCTGTACGTTAATTTTGTAAAAAAAAGAAGCGGTGTTAAACCCATATAACAATTCTAAACAAACAATGGCGTCTTGGTGTTCAATCTATTCGCTCACTTAATAAAGGACAGACAATGTTGTTTACATAAACACATCGTCTTTCAGTTGCTTGAAGACGCCACAAACAAAATAAGCATGTTATTAAATAAGTAGAGAAAATGAAAACATACAAATTTTAATCCATAACGTTTAAATTAAAATCAATACATCTTGTACATAAATTAGCATTTAAAGTCAATTCTATTTAACCGTGTCGGTTAAATTATTTTGATGAAAAAATATGTTACTACAAGAATTCTTACATTATATTAATTTGAAAGAAGCGAATTTCTTAGAATATTCTTTTTAAAAATAACCAAGTTGCTTTATATTAAATTTACATGCAGTTTTCTACTAATTTTCTACAAATAATGATTATGTTTGCATTTAATAAAGGTAAAAACACAACAATGTAAGGTATAACCCTGATGTGGTATTCTCATTTCAATTATATCAAATAAAACGAGACAGAGCTTGACAAAATCAAGCCATTAAAACGTTTTTAATTTTTTTTTATTTTTCTTAGAAAAAGTCTGTTAATAAATTGATTTATTAATTTACACTAAGACAAATATAACTAAGAAAATTACTATTTTTAACTGTGTTTCCGATGTATATTAGCCTTAGTAAAAATTACTGTTTTTTAACAGGAAAAATTTGTTTTATTTATAAATGTAACTTTTAAAACTAGTTTCTTTGCTTTTAAAAAGCAGTAATTTTTACTATAAAACGGATATACCACTAAAACACAGTTGACAACAGTATTTTTTTGTCATATTTTCCTCAGTATACAATAATAATCGTACAAATGCACATTTCCAGCGATCCAAGCAACTCGTTGGCCATTGAAAGCGAGAGGGCAGTTTTCGGCCAATACCGACGGGGAAAATCATTTGGACTGATAAAGTAATCAGTGCGGCCGGGGCGAATAAGAATGTTAACACAAGCTTTCGAGCGGCAAAAACTGTAATGCGAATATTTTGCGGTACGATTTACGGCTCCGTATTTAAAGCATTTTCTAACAGTACTGTAATCTTTCGCAATAATTTGTCGAACCGTCCATTAACACCGTGGTTTCGTAATCACTCCAAATAATCAAGCGCGCGGCGCATCATCGACAATGTAGCAACAAAAATATAAACGCCGGGCAAAGGAAGAAAGAAAGAGAGAGAGAGAGAGAGAGAAAGAGAGTAAAAAAAAGAAAGAAGTGACCGTAAACTAGAGCGCAGCATTACACCGGCTATGTCATTAGCGGAGTCGGCGAGAGCCAACGGCGAATCATGTAGGCCTGACGTGTAAATGGTAAATTATAACGACCCGAGTTGGTTGGCCGAGCGGTACGTATCGATGAATGCGCGCGAGCTGCATCATCAGCTCCAATTTGGAACGGAACTCGGCTCGTTATATCGGGCCGAAAAAAAGGCCCGAGCAGTTTCTCGGTGTTTGCGCGATTTTAAGTGTCTGCCGATAGGAGCGAGCGGTCCCGCTGAAGGACAAAAAGCCCGTGAAACCGCCGCGAGAAAAAGAGACGCCGAGCGAGAGAGGGAGATCGACGCCTTTTTTTTCTCCCCCCGCCACGGCCAACCATCGGAAACAATTAACAATACCGGAATACCGCGAGACGACTCGAGTCAAATCCGAGTCCCGCCGCCGAGTTCGCTGTTACGCGCGCGCCAATATTTAAAAAAATATTAGCATTAAATGGATTAGAATGAAATTGAGCATATTCAATTCGGTTTTGGAAGTTTTCGTTGAAGGAATATCGTCTATGATGTTTATACAATTACTATACCAACTTAATAATTTTTTTTTTATATGGTATAGTAAAATTTTTTATATAATCTTGTACACTCAGAGAAAAATGTTTAAAAAATGTTCTGTTGTAATTTAAAAACATCATGGACAATGTTGGAAAAAGTACGATCAAAAATTGTACAATGTATTCATAAATTTGTAAAAATAAAGTGACAAATCATAATATTTACATCTTTTATGAGGTCATTTTATAATTTTTGTTTGCAATTTTTTTTTCAAACATTATGAAGTTGCTATAATGTATGGTAGTTATTACTATACAAAATATAAAATCTTTTCTCAGTGTACAATTATACCATAAATTAAATTCCCTCAATGAAATAGAAATACTTTCAATTACGAAACCTATCCAAACCGAATTTCAATTTCATTCCCATTCCGTCGAATGTCAACATTGTTTTACCAGGGGCAGGTTGCAATATTGTTGGAAAATCTCTCGCTATTGTCAGCGCGGTCATTGCCAACGAGTGGCGGCTAATCCACGGTTAAGTCGGGCGTCGGCAAAAATTCACGCTCGTTGTCGACGCGCAACCGTGACAAATTGATTATCAAATTGTGAAATCGTACACGGCTGTAATTTGAAGGTTATCTTTTGCGAAAGCCGCGTGACTTATTTACACCGGCGCTCTGTCGCCCTCGTCAAACTCCGCATTTCGTGTTAAGGTCGTCGTTTATCGCGGCGAATTCTTTCGTGAAATGCGCGTTTCACGTGTCTCGCTTTGTTCTTTTGTCACGTCTAACGAAGGTTAATCGAATCGCCTCTGTATTTACCGTTCATTTTCGTTTCAGCACACAAATGGGCCCCCTCTGATTTCATCATTACTTTGCAATTGTCCATTCATTTCAACCGGATCGTTTAAATAACCAATCGATGTTCCATGGAAAATTTTCATTAACAATGAGAATTATTGTAAGAAGACAATTCTTTGAGAGTGGATAGTTTTGTGAGAAGAATGTTTACTTTTATGATAAATGGGAATTTCATTTGCTAACAAGGTATATGTTATTTCATAAATAATGGTAAAAATGTTTTTTTTTCTTACTATATGCATCCTTTTATTAATAAGTATTTTGTTTTTGCTTCGTTTAACACTGGAACAATGACAGTCAATGTATTGCTTCAGGAAATTTTGATTACAAACATTACTTATTTTTGTGTTGCACATTTGTTATGATGTCATCTTTGTCTAGGCATCATGCTGTCTTTTGTGTATTATAGAAACAAACGTTATTATTTTATTTGATACTGATTCAAGAATTAATTAGTTTAATGAACAAAATTAATTGTTTATAGGATAATTAAAAGTTAAATAAGTGTATATATTGAGAAGCGTACAATATTCTTAATTCTTTTCTTCTTTTTCATTTATATTTTAATGGTTATTTAATGTATATATTTGAATATGTTTTTAATCAAACTAAAGTTGTAAGTAAGTTTGATTTATTATAAAACTAATTGACATTTTGTATTAGAAAAAGCGTTTTGATAATAATTGTAAAATTGCTCTATTTAAAGAGTTACTCCAAAGGAATCATTGTATTTGTATTTTAATATTTAATCATAAATTGTTTTAATTATCTTTTTATGTTTTTCGTTGGTTAAAAACAAATGTATCATTTTGCTAATCATTTTTATTGAAGTAGCAAACTGAGTGAATCCTAAAAAACCATTATACTAAATTCATGAAAACTATATAAAACTTAATTAATTATTCCATTACTTGAAAAATATTTGTTTTTTCCTTTCAGATGGATTACCTCTTGAAATAATAAGAAATGATTAACACGCAGTAGCATAAGAAACCTGGCAAACATAAGGTCACCTAAGTTCTAACAACATTATTGCATTATAAAAAAAAAGGTACATTACAATCACCTTCATTAATTGGACCATGAATTTTGGAAGTGGTGTAGGTCCATTTTTTTAACACTTTTGAGAATGTAAATTTTTTGAAGCGTTACACCAAATTAATTATAAATTACATGATATCTCAATTTGCATTAAAAATGTACTTACACCATTTTCAACATGAACGGTCAAATTAAGGGCAATTCAACCACACAATAGAAATTATAAATCTATATTCGGTGCGAGAGGAAGGAACAAATTAAAATCTGGTTAAAATAACATTTTAAACAAATGAATTATCGTTTTCTTGTCACGGCTAAAGGTCCGCAAAATTCTTACAAGATTATCAACGGATAATCACAGTTCATGTCTCGTTACATGAAATTGATAACGAGAGGGAATAAATACTATAATACGAGGTAATATCCCACAATTAGATGCCAATAAACTATGGCCTAAACACCGTACTTAAGAGGCAGAAGCACAATCGGAGAGTCGGCCTGGTCATTCTACCCTCTCATCGCGGGCATCATTTTGGGTGACGTAAAAACGCACACGGGGATTGTCCTAAATGGCGAATGTTGAGGAAGGTCGCGCATCGGCCGGAGCGTACGGCAAAAAGCGCCCCTGAAACGGCCCCCTTGGCTCGCGCGAGAATTTCACGCGTGTCTTTAACGCGGCCACATATGTAGACTAGCCCAGAGGGAAAGTTGGTAAAAAAAGCAACGCGTAAAAAATCACCCCAACGATCGAACGTACCATCGAGGGCGCCCCGCAAAATCATATCGGCCAATATCACTCCCCCCCTGCACTTTCCCCACTGTCAACTTCCTAACGTGCCGGTAATAAATAGATTTCTAAAAATAAACATTCATCTGGTAGAAATGTATAAAAAGTCGTAGAACACAATTAAGTTCACAAACTCTATTATGTTTTATGATATTTTTATATACATGTATAAAAATGTTTTTAATATATTTTTTAAAATGTATTGATAAGCATGTTTGCATCGATGAATATAGTTGCGTTGATCTGATACTTTGTTGATGCATCAAAATTATGTTTATTCAATGATAATGCAACAAACGCATGGAGTTTTACTTTTACTTTGTAAATATATTGCATTAAAGGTAAAATATACAAATACCGGTGCTGTGATGAAAGAGAATATTATAATTTAAACACTGGTTTATTTCAAAATTTAGTGAATGGAATTCTAATTTGTAATAAACTTTTTATTTTGTGACCAATATGAATTTTAATATCGAATAAATTCGACTATATAAATACAGAAGATTTACATCATATATAGTCATTTTAAGTGTGCTTTCATCAACTTTACAATCGAGTGGCACGCACTCAATTTCTTTGAATATAAACCAGTTATAAAACCGTTTACTAGAACTTCACAAACCGAATGTCAAATTCTACAAATAAAATCATAAATTTGAACGATTTAATTGCGTAAAATTCGCAATTGAATTAAACGAATTGGCGAAGTGAGCGTGCTCGTTTTTTTTTTTTTCTTGCGCTGGTAAGATGCAATTTTGCTCGGTAAGTGTTTGTTCTTTTTAGCGGCGCCATCGGGGTCCAAAAACAGTACTATAACCACAAATCTTAGTTGCAGTTGGTTGGTACGACACGATTGGGAGAAAGGGGAAGGGAAGGGGGGGGGGGTCCCACCTTCCGCAGAACTAACAAGTAGTCCATAAGAAGCGCCGTCGTCGAGGATCATTCCTCGCGGCCGCGGGAAAAACTGCGACACGGTTTTTCGGCCAGCGGAGAAGGCTGCGGCCCGAAGTTCAAGGCCGTTTGCGGATGGGGGCTTTTTTGTTTTGGCCGACGCGACCGACAGACCGATAAACCCGCTGGCTCGCGACTCCCGTCCGGCTTAGGAGCCCGAGCGAGGCTTATGTTTCTTTGGCAAATTATCGCGGCGCTCGTTCCGTTACGGAACCACTTATTTTATTCACACACACTTCTTGCGTCATTTGTCCGATCGAAAAAAATGATTTAACGATCATCCCACCGTTCTTTCGATAATTGTTTAAGCCGTGCAAAAAAAAAAGGAAAAAAAAATGCGTAATTGAGTGCTCGAATAATCGTGACTAACTGTTTTGCCGGCACCTCCGTTGTAGGTAATTTTTGTTTATTAAAAAAAATAACCAATACCTTCTCGTTTGAATTATATCGTTTGAAAATAAGAAATGGGTGGCTTCCTTTTTGGTGTTAAGAAAGGGAATAATGGGATGTTACGTTTCATTTCCTTTTGAGGAAAAATCAATTGTTAATTAAAGCTGGAATTAGTTAAACAATTGAAATAAGAAAAATTATATTGCATGGACTGGTTTTGAGTATCGCTGGTTGAACGGTAATGTGGATTCGGTTGGGAAAAAGTGTTAAATAATTTAGCAAGACTTTTTTTAGGGTGATATCGTAGGGAAGTGATGAATTAAAAATTAGCGGAATGGCAAAAAAAGTTGAAATAACGACCGGCGGTAACGATGGTTTTAAAGTTCAGCATTATTCATCAACGGCGATCGCTAAAGTTCAATAATCGTGAAAGATGAGTTTTCTCTAATGGAGGCCCAATGTGCGGCCATGTTGGACTCTGGGAAGGTGCGGAGGGGAAGCGGTGTTCGAAGAAAAGAAAAAGACCTGGAGGCGGAGAGGGTTGCGAACCAGTAAGAGATCAAGAAACAAAAACAAAGAGAACAAAGACGAAGATTAATGCGAAACGAATTCGATCGTGTTCTCTGGAAAAGATGGGCCGCCATGTTGGTTTCGCGGGATCTCGTTTGCAAAATAGAAAATTGCGCGGAATGCACCATCAGCGACATCCAGACGAACAATGTATTTATTATTATTTTCTTTTTTTTTTTTTGTCTATTCACTGAGAAAATTATTATGGAACATTTTCCAATAATTTATAGTAAACGAACCATTTCAAAGTTTAAATTAATTTTTACCATAGTTATAATAGAGAACAATTGAAAATTGAACAGAACAAAATAAACAGTTGAACAAATTGTTCTCTATTATAACTATGGTGAAAATTAATCTAAACTTTGAAAAAAAAAATGAAAATCTACTTGATATGGTTCGTTTACTATAAATTATTGGAACTTGTTCATAATATTTCTCTCATATTCCAATAAAATATCACACTGTACTTGATATTAAATATTTATGTGAATTTCAAACCAAATGTGACAAAAAGGATGAATTTTCTTAACATTTCGTTTCATCCACGGCAAAGCAAGAGAAAAGAAATGTTGCTCGGAAAAGAAATCGTTGAATAATAATTTCAATGACAATTTCTCACCGCCCAACAAATGTCCTTATATTTGATTGGAAATTGAAAGACCGATCATCTCGGAAATAACACTGAACGCTTATTTTGATCCGGAAAGTCGGATATTCCGGAGCAAGCGAATGTTCGAAAAAAAAAAAAAAAAAAAAACCGTTCGGGCCACTTATCGCGACAGTGGAGCCGAGGTAGCGGCTTCCGAGTACGTATCTCCGGCCGTGGTTTCATTCTTTTAATCAGCGATAACGATGATTGGTGGTCCGCAAGAGCGCACGCTCATGCATAATTAATTAAATGAACTTGTTTCGATCGCGGCGCGAGGTGAGGTCGCAGCCGCCCCCTTCGCGGAAAGGTGGACTCGGCGCGTTTCGAAACTAAACGCGATGAGGTAGAAAGAGGGCGTGAACCTCACCTTTGTCATGCGCAAGTTCGCCCTCGCGGAGCCCTCCGTGCACTCGCGTCAAATGGAAACAGACGTTTCGATCTCCGCGGCCTCAACAACGGGTACATAATTTTCCGCCCGGGATTAATGCGCTCTCGACAATCCGCTGTCTTACGCGCCGCGCGGCCATGTAAAAAAGCACCGTAAAAGCAATTTAGCATGATAAAACACCGACTCTAATATACATCCAAATCACGTGATTTCTGAGTATTTAGCCGGGGCAAAAAGTACTATCAGAACTACTTATGTTTAATGAACGCCAGTCTGATGTCTATATACGGTTACGGCGGGGTAAATTAAAACACCCGGGGGACACTTTTGACTAACCGTGGAATATTAACGAGACCCCCCGCCCCCTCCTCGTTTGCTTTTCATGAGTGAGTCATGCATTGAGAGATATTTATTGGTAGTTGCTGCTGTATTTTATAATAATTTAGGGATGTGTGTGCAGTTGTGGTACTTTTTATAATATGATATGGTATTTTGGAAAAGTATTAGAAACAAATGTGACTAAGGTCCTTGTTACCTCGCAGTTATTAGAATTGTTTTTTACCACCACTCTACAAAAGTTTAAGCCACGCCCCTGTTATGTTTACACCAGAGTTTGACAGTGACCAATACTTTCCCAAGCAACAGCATAGAGTGATGGTAAAATAGTCGACTGTAGACTGTGAAGTAAAGGGTTTTATTCCTTAGTAACGACATTTTTTTCTAATAAATATTACTTCTTTTAACTACTATATCATATTATTAGGAATATTCCAAATGCTCTCACATATCCTTGAGTTGTTATAAGATATAATAGCAACCATACTGAGAAAAAAGGAATATAAAAAATCACCAGACTTTCCAGTAAACGCTGGATATACTTGTCTCATTTTAAGATATACCATTTGAGTTCTAGTAAAATATATTGAAAATCTAATGATTAATGTTCAATTTAGTAGCATCTTATACTAGATTTTTAGCATATTTTGCTACACTCGAAACGTGCCGTTTTGTAAACAAATTTCCTTTCGTTCATCTTTAGTTAAATGATTTTGCTTTATTGAAGCAAGATAATTTGAAATAATGGTGATTGAACACGTTGTTTAACTTATCGGATAATTGAGAATGATCAAGGATTTTATCGACTTTTCTACATAATTAGTATTGGATGTATGATTAATGTGCTGAATGTTTGATAGAAGAAATATGACAGATGATAACTTTAGTTTATACAAAGTCGCATAAACATGAGCATTTAATTGGTAATGAAGTATGTTTTCAGAAAAATGTTTCATCATATTAAATTTTTTACTGCGTGTTTCAAATAACGTTGAAGATGTCTCTTGAATATCTTTATAGAATTATGCTTTGCTTAAAACTTTTCAAGATACTCATATTTTATTCTTTTACATATTCATACATTATCTTTGCATAATTTTGGATCTAAAGCCAATGTATATTAATTTATTTCAATTAAAAATGTGATTGTTACATTTTACCGTAGAATTAGCTTACTTCAAATACTTAACACTTCTATGTAATAATTCATTTAAAATCACTTGAGATTACATGAAATTAGATCTGCTATATTGTAATAAAATTCAAAATTGCATCTGACTGCATACTGCAGCAGATATATTATCACTAAAATTTACGTTTTGCAATATAAGGCGAATTTTGTACCGACAAAAATACCCCGAGTTTTAAAAGTAAATAATAACACTATCCATTCATCGCGTAGCGTATTAAATTTTTATCATATTTTCACGTTCATTTCGATAGGATTTGTCTCTCAACGCGGATAAGAAGAGTGCAAAGCGTGTCGTCGGTGTGGGCGCTCATCTGATTTCACCGGGGCCGACGAAAGGCTCGGGGCTTACGTTCAATTGAAATGCCTAGGATAGTTAGTTAGGTGCGTCGTTAACGCGAAGCGTCGGGCCATTACGGGCGTGATCCTGGGGACCGGAATAAGACGGCGATTCGGGTTTCGCGCGCGGTCCGGTCGACTCGCCTCCGTGCCGCTTTAAAGTTGCCCTGGGGGTGGGTGGATGGGTCGGGTTTCGCGGGGCCGCGGAATAGAGGGAGTAGCGGTCGAAGGTGGAGAGAGGCAGTCGGAGGTCCGCTCCTCTTTGGTTCCGCGGTCCTCCGCCGCGGAGGCGGTAACCCGACCTCCCGATTGGCCGGTGCCCTCTCGCCGCGGCAACACCCATCGCACGCGCGCTCGGCAAAAAAGCCCCGGCCGGAGGAGCCGAGGAAAACAAAGACGACGGCGCCCGGATAGCCGGGTAACCGGGTAGCCGTTCAGCCGTTTCAGCCGACAACCCGGGAAAATCGCCGCGAGATGCACCCGCTCTCCCCCTTCCGTCACCCCTCCCCCCC
>JABFPN010002448.1:0-22250 GCA_022817305.1 Leptoteleia sp. ZL-2020 | reverse complement strand
ATCTTTTTGAATTAATGTTAAATGTAAAAATTAAATGAAAGACTATTTAATTGTTTACAGGCCTACATAAAGGTGTGCCGCCTTTATTTGTAAATCTTCGTTCTCTATACACAAATAAGGAGAAAGTTGATATAATAGAATCATTAGTTTTGGAGTACAAACAAGCATTAAAAGCTCACGGTCATTTTAGCGACGAAGAAAAAGACAATCCTTGTGAGCCTGCGTCCGCTCTTTTATGGACGTATTATTATCTAGCGCAACATTATGATTATTTAGGCCACACTGAAAAAGCGCTGGATGAGATTGATGCTGCAATTGATCACACCCCTACACTTATTGAACTTTTTGTTACCAAAGGTCGTATTTACAAGGTATATATATCATTTTAACTAGAATGATTGTTCCAGGCCCCAAAGGGGATTTTTTTTTATTTCTTCAATTTCTTTTTTTCTTTTTTTCTTTTATTTATTAGAATTTTTTAAACAAAAGTAAGAAAAATAAAATTGTTTGTCTGCAGCATGCAGGAGATGTTCAAGAAGCGTACAAGTGGCTGGACGAAGCACAAGGTTTAGACACGGCTGATCGTTATATAAATTCAAAATGTGCCAAGTATATGCTGCGCGCAAATCTTATTAAAGAAGCAGAAGAAACTTGTGGCAAGTTCACTCGAGAAGGAGTTCTTGCAATGGAAAATTTAAATGAAATGCAGTGCATGTGGATTCAAACTGAAACTGCAAATGCTTACAAACGCCTCGGGAAATATGGAGAAGCGCTTAAAAAATGCCATGAAGTCGATAGGGTAATATTATCAATTCTTTTTCTCTTATATTCATTTCTTGACAATGATTTGTAGTCAAATTTTATGTCATGATTATTAACTTTACAACAAACATTTTGTCATACAATTTATTTTCATTATTCATTGCTTCATATAATGACGTAAAACATTTTTTTTATATCTATTATAAATGATAAGATTTAGTCAAAGAAATAACATTTTTTTAAGTCGTGATTTTAATAAATAGTACATAAAAAATTAGTAAGTTTATTTACAGTGTAGTTATTTATGATACATTGAAAAAAAGCTTAGAAATAAATATTATCTATGTAACGTATAGTAACATTGAAATATTATAATAAAAAAATGTTCATCAAGTATTAAAATTAATTATGAAGTTAATATTATGAAATTAACTTTTCATATTATTATCATATAGTTAAAAATTAAGAATCACACCTGACTAAAGCAATTGTTTAATCTTGAATTATTAATTCTAAAAGAAACGTTTTTTCGTAACAGCATTTTTCGGAAATAATTGAAGACCAATTTGATTTCCACACGTACTGTATGCGAAAAATGACGCTACGCTCCTACGTTGGTTTATTAAGGCTAGAAGATGTGCTGCGCTCGCATCCATTCTACTTCAAAGCAGCCAAATGCGCAATGGAAGTATATCTTCGACTGCACGATTATCCGTTACCGGATCCTACGCAAACGCAGGAAATCGACACCGGTGAGTACAAATTGCATCATTGACCTACATTTTCAATATTCAAACCAGGCTCGTCCTTTAAAACATTAGATTACAAAGTCACTTGATCCCTCTATGCTTTTTATAAATGCAGTGATTAATAATATCTTAAATTTATGGCTTTTAATTAAAATAACTTTGTGCATGGTAATAATAATAATAGAACTGCTTCATAAAACAGTAGAGTGGGAAATTGTTTATAATACTAATCCAACATTTATGTATGTAATTTAGAGTTATTTACCCTAATATTATAATTTTTGTTATCTTGAATAATTTTAATTTACGAGTTACACAGTTGAGCGTCAAGTTTTAATCACTAAAAAAGAGCACGGTGAATAAATAGGAAACGCTATTTGTATTAATTTATTAAATGACAATATACAGTACAGATACATAAGTTATTCTTATTATTATGTGCAAAGCTCTCAACAAACGGTAAGAGGTATAACATATTGATTCTTAAAAATACTTTTCATTCCACATTTATACAACTTTATTAATATATACGGTATAACTGTACAAAAATTATATAAATTCAACACAATGGCATATATCATCGTAGGCACGAAATTTGTTAACGTATGTAACGTACGTTTACATTAATACAATATTTATTATTTATTTAATTTAACTCAGATTAATTACGTACTTAATTATATTAATTCAATTGGTTAAATATGTATTTGCAAAAAAAAAAAAAAAAACACTGTTTAATATATTAATACACTTTTCATAATATAATTTGTTAAAATAATTTTGAAAATAAGAAAAAGAGAAACAACATTAAACAATTATATTGTTCAAAGATATTCAAGAAAAATTAATAGACTGAGATTTAGAATTATATTCAGGAACTGTTACAATTGCAGTAATTATTACATTCTGAATATGTCAAATATTAAGTAATGTTAATAAAATTTATGGCTATAATATAGGACGAAACATTTAGGGTATAATATATTTTTATTCTTTTACATTTTCCATTAAATTTGTAATAATATTCTTTTTTAAACTTTAAAATTGATCCACGGTACATCATTTGCCAGTACATTTGTGCGTGTATTTATTGATTTTTTAAACATTCAGCCAAGTGAATTCGATCCATCGTTAATAACTAATTTAGTCGAAAATTGATAGTTTTAATTGATTCAATCAAATGGAAGCACATAAAACGAAAATTACAAGAGAGCACAGTTTCAGTGAAACGCTGATCGTATAATAATTAGAGTTTAATTGTTAGTTACATACATCTACACGCATAACGTCACGCATACAGACAAATAATCTTGAATCACAGATAAAGCGCGATCATCAGTCCAATTCGCGCGAGTTTTCGTATTGTATGTACACAGACAGCGCGTATCTACTTAATTATAACAGAACAAGCGAAATGTATAGTTTGCACACTCAACTTCCTCTTATGGACTCTAACTTTATTTATTTTGCACGCATATAACAGAGTCGTTCTAATTTCATTTGTATTTTATTGCAACATTCGTGTACTAATACTGTAAAAGAAGTATATTGTTGTTTTAAAGTATTTGAAAGGTCGTAGTATTTATAGGAGAAAGTTGCACACCATTGGCCACCTCAGATTTTTTTTGTTTAAAGTATTGCCAATTCAATATACAATGCACTAGATCAAGTTTATTTCATTCCGAACTTGTTCGTCATGGCCCATGAATAGTAATATATAAATTAACAAGTAATTAACGTTACATAAATATATATTAAGTCAATTATTTATTATATGTGCGTAACACACACACACGCACACACATACACAGCACTGTATGTGTGTGTGTAGATATATAATATAATGATCGCAAGAGATTACAAGACCGCATCCCATTTTCGGTGTCGAGATGTAACTTTAAATAATTGTAAACATTGAGAAACGCCACAATATTTTGATATTTTTGGGAAAAACAGTTACAGGTGAATTGCTTCTACATTGTTAAATCTAACTTAAGCTAAAACTATTTTAACATTATGAAACTTGATTGCAACTCTGACACTATCAATTTTTATCTTTGGAATTACTGAATGCGGCCTGCAAACGATATAAAAATTTAAAAACTACCAGAATAGATGATAAACACGTATTCCTGAATTATTCCTATTTGTGAGTAATATTATGATGCATAAAATTTAAGGGGAAAAAACGACTAATGATGTTGTCAAAAGTGGTAATTTAATTTGAATTAGAATTACTATTTGGTTGTGATTTCATTGTAAAGAATGGAATTGCACCAAGGATTTCTCAACACTCTTGCATTGCTTTGCATTATTAGTCGAGGCTCTGACAGACTTAAATCAAATATGAATTAATTTATCTTGACGAATGACTTATACTTAAAATAACTTAATTACTTATGGTACTGAAAAATGAAACGTTTTCAAAAAACAAAACGTAAACAAACTTTGTTTTTATTTCATTAATTTGACCTTTCAAATGTTTACAAACATTGTTTTTGTGTGCCTAATTTTAAAAACGTTTCCTCCTGCAGTTCCATTAATTACTTCTACCAACAAATCATTCAAAATGAATCGTACATTTTTAAACAATCCGGCAGATAAAGATACATAAAACACGCAAATGATTTTCGGAGATTTAACCAACAGTAAAACGTCTGTTAGTTTGCAAACAGCTCACACGTAAACAGCTTTGCACGAGAAAAAGTTAAATGTATTTCTGATACTGTTCATGTAAACATCAACAGGCAGACACACCTCAAACGATCATAAGATTATTTACACGTAATAAATAAGCATGCGCGACGAAAAGGAAGGCCCACTTAAGTAGGACCTCGTCTTCGTCTAACAAGTCTGGAAACACGAGGATTCGAGTACAAGTAATCCCTGCCACTTTGCCGTTGCGGTATTGCCTGTGGCGTTAAAAAGTAAAAGTGACCACCGTCGCCCGGCAAATTGTACGCAAAGTACGAATTCGCCTTGTTGCGGTACCGATTGAAGGTCTGTCCTGGCACCTGACCAATAAATTCCGCATCCGGATTAATGGGAGGTCTCGGATTCTGATAGTTAACTGCCTCGTCATTCGCGAGGGACACCGGCCTCGACGGATAGGAAACTGGTTTCTGGTTGATTCCACGAGGGCCTTCCATAGGAATGAACCCATTCTGGTTTTGGTTATGCTGCTGAGTCTGTTGGAGAATTCTCTGCCCACCATAATCCCGGACTTGATTATCCGACTGAAGTACCTGGCGCACTCGAAACTCTTCTTGGACAATCGGTTGGGATAAAAGCTTACCGGTTCGCGTACGTTCCGGACCGATCACCGTAATGAATTCGCTGTCCGGATTGATCGGCGGCAGGGGATGTTTGTAATTAATCAGAGTGTCACCTTGCAAGGAGAAGGGTGGCCGGGAAATGGACGAGAGGCCACCGTAGTGTACTCTGACCTTGGGTAACTTGTAGCGAGTCTTTTCACTGTAATCGTTTGAAATGTAGGAATTTGACGTGTACTTTGGCTTTTCCGTGACGCTGCTCGACTTGTAGATGGGAGTGGTGCTTTGCGCTCGCTTACCCGTGAGCTTCTTTCCGAACATGGTAAAGTACTCCTTGGTTACGTCATCCAAAAGCTGCTCGTCCTGCTTGGTAATGTAGACTCGGTGCGGTTCCAGCGTGGTGGACACGTCGACGGGAGAACGAATGGTAGTCGCGGCAAAGTACTCGATGGGTCTGTGAGTTTTGTAGGGTGATCTGAGGGGATCGTAAGGTGTTTGGTGTACCGTCGGAAGGATTTCAGCGTCCGGGTATTGGTAGGTGATTTCTCGCTCATTTTGTTGCTTCTTCTTCTTGTTCAACTTACGTTCCTTATTATAATCCGCGGCTTCAAAACTGTACTGATAAATGGGCTTTGGCTTGTTCTTCTGTTGTTCATAATCAAATTTCACACCCACCTGAGGATCTTGGTAGTACACGCTAGATGGTGGTGGTGGTGGGGGTGGTGGTGGTTCGGACGTTACCGTAAGGTACGAATTACGAGATCGGTCGGTTGATATCGCCGAGACGTACAAAGAAGTCGCTGGATTGGTTTGGACAGGATTGTGCTCCTTAGACGGTGGCTCTGTATACTGATAAACTATTGGGTCTTTTACAAGACTCTCCAAGAGTTTAATAGCCGTTGGTCGCGGAGACTGCGAGTCCTCCACCCTATTGTAATACGGGTCTTCCTGCTTCTGTGGAAATTCGTCAACTTTGTAGAAATTTGTCGGTGGTTCCGTAGATGTCGGTGTATAATAGACACCACCGTCGTTATTTGAACCGGACGAACTGGAAGCTTCGTTGTTTGGCTCTCCGTAAAAATAGTAAGAGGTCTGATCGGGCACTCGCGTAGTCTGTCGACTGGAGGATGGAGTAGTTTCAATTTGTTGTTCCTTTGAGGGCGATGGCGTTGTCGTAGCGTAAAATGTGGCTAACAGAGGAACAGTTTTACTGCCAACTACAGCAGACCATCCGTTCTTCTCGGTGTTTGTTTCCGTCACTTGATTACCGATGACAGCCTCGATTTCGTACGTAGTTGATTTAATTGGAGGCGTCGTAGGCGTTGTTACTTCGACGAAAACGGTCCTTGGCCTTGGTTCAGTTCTCGGTACGAATACTGTACTGTTAATAGGTCTGCGAAGACTCGTTTTTGGACTGTAACGAGACAGAGTTGACGAACGTGACGTGGATATTTTGGTTTTCTGTGTGGTAGTTTGCGGCGATGATGTTATCGTTGTTGAACCATTTTTGTACAGTTTCGTGCTCGACTTTCGTGGCAAATTATTCACACTTGATGGTAATCTTGAAGTGCTCTCGAATTTAGTTGGACTGGTATGTTTAAACTTGTCTTTATTACTCACTGATTTTTTCTCATCGTCCAAGGGTGAGAAGAAGTCTGGAGGAGGAGGCAAAATTATTCCAGGTACCAATGGTCCCGGTGGTATTGCTGTACTGTCATTCTTGAATTCGTAAACGAAACTGTACGGTGGTGGATAATATATGGATTGGTCTTCTTCGTCGTCATAATCCGTTCGATTTCCAGGTGGTGGAACTATCACAGCTCCAGGAGGTAGAGCTGGATAAAATGGACCTACCGGTGACTCATCCGTCGTTTGTGGCTTCAATTTTGACTGCTTGTCCGGTATGATAATCGGTTTGAACTGTAAAGTTCCTTTCGTTGAATTAACCGGAACGAATGAAAGTGCGGGCATGAATGGGGCACTTTTGTTGGAGAATAATGGGAAGAACGGTCCCTCGCCGGGCAAGAAACCTTGCGAAAAGGTGACGTTGACCGCGTTTTGGGAAACATCATCATTGTCGGTTCCTAAAACCTTTATTGGCCCACCGTCCGTCAGCTGAACCGGGAACGGTGGGGGTACTTTTGGACGCGAGGGTATTTTAACTTGTCTCCTCGGTGCCTGGTAATCATCGATCGGGGGCCACTTTTCTTCCCCGATTCCATTGGGAGGAGAGTCACCTTCGGGCAGCTTACCGCCACGCAATACCAGTACATGATTTTCCGCCAGCCAAATTTCATCTTCGTCCAAGCCCCCGAAATTCTTAACGGTATCCTTGGGCATGTCGGAATTGGACGAGTAACTCACGATACCCGGCCTCTTGGGATCGTTGGCGAAGATTTCATTTTGAATCAGACCATACTTTCCTTCCTTGACCTGTTGCGACAACGTTTTCTTATCGTCGTCATCCTCATTGTTCCGTTCGTTGATCTTCTTGTCCTTCCTGTTTCCCGATGAGGACATCTGAAGCCCGTCGTCCCATAGCGAGCCTCTTCTTTCCTCATTGTAACCGGTGACGACGTCACCACGGTGTCGCAAATTTATCCTTTGCCGATTGCTACGACTAGATTCACTTTCCGCAAAATCATTCTCCGCGAACACCGTAGAACAGACTAACGCCACTGAGAAACAGGCAGTCCATTTTAACAGCTTCAAACGAACCATCTGTTGAAGAAAGGAATGATTAATAAAGTTGCTTTTCGGCAATTATTTGTATGTATAAAGTAGGTGTAAGGTAACACTATCATGTTGAAAAGTAACATTTGTCTTTTAAACTAAATTAACTATTTCGAGAAATATCATCAATTTCTGACATTTTGGAGTCGACCTTTCACGCCTACCTTATACATTAAATTATATTAAATTTACTCATATTATGAGTTAATCAGTAAAACTAAAAAAAAAAAAAGGATCAATTATTGAGCGTGGATTGTCAAACGGTGTTTTCTTTGTTCGATAAAAACCGGTTCGTTTTATATTTGCTAATATCGCCGTTCAAAATGACTATTCCTTATTTTAATGATTTCCTTCGTGAGAAAAGAACCCGGTTGTACAACAACATTAAGCTGGCAAGAAGTTTGAAAGAATGATCTAGTTAGGGTCGTATATCATGCTTGGGTGCAACAGGTACTTTTACTTTCATGCGCAGACCATCGATATATCACTGCCGGCCACTGATCTCTCTAAATTATATCATAACATCATAACTCGTTGTTTGTGGGAAAGGGTGGGTGGGGGGGGGGGGGGAAATATCATTTGTCAAGGTATATTTGAGACGTGCGACACGCGCTAGTTGCGCAACCGGCTGACGCGCTTAAATTATAATTAATAGCGATAACAACTGAATCACGTAGGAGCATCGCGAACAATTCTATCTACTCGATCGAAATACGTAAGATTCTTAAATCGTTCAAGGTTTATGCATTTCATTTACTACTTATTCGATAATGAATTTGATTGTCTTGCAATGATTTCATTCTATTCTTTCTTTTAGCAAGGTTTTTGTTTTTACATTTAGCACACTACCCTATCAGCACGTAATATTATTTAATATTCTGTGAACATCCTAGAGTATTAAAATGATATTAAAATAATATTCCTAAAGTATTATATAATATTCTAGGTACATAATATGTATTACGTGCTGATATGGGTAATGCTTCCAATTCCGCACACTTTCCTACACTTTCGGTCTTCAGTTGTTTGCCTTGGACGCCAAATTCACCGCGTAAAACCAACAAAACGGCTAATATTTCAATACCATGTTCTCAAGACGTGTCCAAGCTTACAAAACGATCCGTTACGCCTAATAACTTTAACCACACAGTTTAAAGAGGTCGCCACCTTTTGTCCAACAGACTTATTCGCAGACCTAATAACGGTAGAATTGTATTTCGTGTCCCGCATGGGAATACCGACGAACGTGGCGATTATATTTGAAAGCAAAGGGGGGGGGGGGGGGGAGGAAGGAGCGGAAAAGACCGAAAGAAAGCGAGAAGATCGTAGTTACGAGATACCGCCGTGGAGAACGTTCCTTGATATATCAATTTGTCACGAGACAAGGATGACGTTTGGCGATCGGCTATCAATTTGTATCGCCGGCGAACGGTCTAGTTTGACCGCGGGGAGCATTAAAAGGCGTATCTTGATGAGGTATCGCAATAACTCAATAGTGGGTTTTGTGATTTGATTTTGAAAAACAAAGTCAGGGCTGAGAAATTCGGCCTCTCGGGTATCGGGATCCCGGTGGAATGCGATGCAATGGAGGAGGGTGCCACGCCTTTCGCCGGCGAACATTCACGGGTCACCGGAGTGCGGCTCGCCGGAGCAACGGCTGGCAACGGCTCGCAACGGCTCGCAACGGTGAAACAAACGTGCGCGCGCGTTGGCAGTGCCTCGTGATGCATTTCGACGGCGATATAACGGTACATACTTTCGACCGGGCGGCAAGTCTGTCTCACGGAAACGGCCGGTCCGCCGGCCGTCGCCGTCTGTCGTCGCTTGGGTAACACGTGCCGCAGCCGCAATACGATTCCCGCGTATCTCCATCCAATTCTGCTCCTTATCGTTCGAGGAAACGCTATTTACATGGCGGCGCGCTCGCGTAATCCTTGTTTTGTGTTACGCCGAGCAAAGTTATTTCCACTTGATTCTCACATTCATTATCTCTTTTCCAGCCCGACAAAGGGCTTCGACTTTCGGTCGCCCCCTCCCCTCTCTTCTATCATGTTGGATTGAAATGTCGCGTTTTATCCCAAAGATTCGCGCGTTATTAATGCTCCTTTCGTCCTCGTATCTTTCCGCGGCCAAATCACAATTATGAAACTTTATTGGTATTTCGTGGCATAAGAGTCTTGCGCACTTTTAAGTTGCTTTCAATGGCGAAGTGAATATTCTTGTTTTTTATACCTAAACTCATTTATTGTTTAGCGCGGTCAAATTCACCGTCAACCGGATCAAACATTAGTTTGACAATTTCAATTGATAATTAAATTAATGAATTGTAAATATCAACATACATGTCGCATATATAAAATTTTCCTGGGAAGTTGGTAAACTTAGTGTCAGCATATTAACATACATCGTTAGTTTTTCACTCACATGACCCGTTTACTAATAACGTTACTAATCTTTGTCCAGACATTTGTAACTGCGAAAAACAGACAACATTTTTTCACACTTATACACCGTAAATTAACAATAATTTAATTTCACTTAATTAGCATTTACTAACTATAAAATAAGAAATACTAATCATGTGTCAATAAAGCCGATAAATTTAATCGCGGTGGAAAAGAAGAAAATAAAAAGACTATCCATTCATACTCATTGTAAGGCAAAATTCGACGCCGATCGACAAAACAATTGCGCGGCACAATCAACGCGAGGCAATTCCTCTTTTTTTCCTCTCTATCATATAAGACAAAACGAAAGGGAGAAAAAGAGTGAGAAAGTATTTGTGCAAGTAGGTTTGACCTCGCATAAACTGTCAAATCGTGAGACGAATGAAAAGAAAAGAAAATAATAAAAAAAAAAATAAAGAAGAAAAAAAACTGTATCAAAAGTTGCGCAACGCTTGCGAAAGTGCACGAAAGCTAATCAACGGTTTAATTGGCTTAAAGGAGATCGGATCGCGACCCTTGGGAGGGAATCGTAAGGTCGCGAGGAGTTAATCCGTCGGAACTGATTGTCGGGGTCGAACGTTCACCGGGCCTTGCGAAAGCCGATCGAATCGCGGGGCCCGATACGTCCGAGCCATGGAAAAAAAAAAGTCATATAGCCTGCCATTTATGCCGACATATATGCTGGCATACATGTTCCTGTAAACCTCCTATATGTGTTATATCTGAAAACATATATGCCGGGGCTATATAAAATTGTTTCATGGGAATCGTATCAACGTGGAAGCGACCGTCAACGGGCCTTGCTTGCTTTTTGTCCGGTCACCTTTCTCGTTGCATCGAGACACCCAAGGACGTTTATTCTAAACTAACGACAAAAATGTAACCGATAGCCGCGGTCGGCTAACACCGACAGTTATTTCGCCTCTTATTGCGACCCGCGTCGTAAAAACCCCATTCAACCGCGCCACGCTAACCGTATCAGACGGCTTCATTATTTTCCATTTTTTACTGCCCCGCTCATTGTGTCGCTTTATTTAATTAAACCGCGCCAATTTATGCGCCGGAGCCGCGCGAGCGCGCCACTCTGGCCGTCAGCCGGCCCAACTGAGGCCGATATCAATTTACTTTGCGCTTTATTATCGTTCCGCGTCATATTCAAGCCGGACTTTTCCTCGTCCCGCGGGCGACGCGGCCTTTTATCCGATTAACAGCAAGTTAAACGCTCGTAAAATATTGTAATACGAGAACGGTTGGGGTTTGAATGAAACGCTTTTGAAATTGAGCGTGCAAGCAAACAATGTTTCTGATTATTCGGAAGGTCGAATTAATGAAACAAAAACAATAATATTGAGAATTTTATAAAAATAAAGTGGAAAATCATATTATTTACGTATAACTTTCTTTGTATTTCGTATATACATCCATTTTTATGCCTTTCGCATGTAAATAAAGAAAATTATTCTTCTTTTTATTTCATTAATTTGACCCCCAACATTTTTTCACAAATTTTCCTCACAGTCTGTTATTAGACCATATAATAAATAAATATATATAAATATATGTATATGTAATGTATTGGTTTTCGTACATTTCGGAAGACTTGCATTATGACTTTGGTTTGAAATCTGATAGCGACTGTGACGGCATTATCGCGCTAAGCCTGTAAGAAATGTGTACCGCGCTGCTGGATTGCGGGAAAATATATTGGTAAAACGACCATAAATATACGTCTAATATTTTACGATAAAATCTGTAATGGTGGAAAGTTATGTTCTTATTTCATTTATTTATGCCTCACTGTTTATATTAATTCATTATAAAGTGTTGGCATAAATTATTGAGAATATCTTTGAACTTGCGCGTCTAAGGTCGTTGTGCCATATTTATAAGCAATACCGTAATGCAGTTTCAGGTATCTGTAAACAAATTTCTAAATTTTTATGCTCCCGACCGAATACATGAATATTCAATCAGGATTTTTCCTCCTGCTGATAATTCAATTGTCTTTAAATAATTTTCTAGTTTACGTAACGATTTGTATTTGGTTAATCACAGTGTTTATCAAAGTTTCTACGGGGCTATTTATAGAGTTATAGTTGAACATGTTCCCCCACAGTGCAAAGTGAGGTTCGTGCTCTGTTCGCTAAACTTAAACAAAGATATATCTATATTATTTTGTTAGTACCGAAAGGAAGAATGGAAGGTTTACTCCACATAAATTGTCTTGGAAAATTATAGATTGAGCAAACAAGTCATTTGAAATAAAGATTTTAATTCATCAACTGTTTAGGTCGAAAACAATTTACAAAAGATAGCTTTCTCGGAAGAGTTGCAATACGTGATTACTAATTTAAAAAAATTCTAAATACATTTCACTTTTGACGTACGGTACGTTTTTCTTAAATTAATTTTTATTTTACAATATATTTAGAGATGTGTATTTTTAAGGAGGTTATTTCGAGTCTAAGTTGAAATTTCACTTAATGAAGACAATGATTTATTTATTGGCTTGATATAAATAAGAAAAAAGAATGTATTTTCAAAAAAAAATTGAATTCTAATTTGGAAGCATAATTATGTACCTGTAAATTATGCATAACTTTCATTAAAGTAAATTTGTTCTATTAATTACATTATAGGATTTATTAATTCAATGTAATTCGATTTATTTTCTTATTTTTTTCTTCTTCTTTTTTTCTGCGAGTGATAATAATTGAATCGACTGAATTATCTGTAGAAACGTAAAAATGCTTGCCAGAAGCTCGCCTGACAAAAGTCTGGATTAAGCGGCAAGCAAACATAGTCGTCGTCTATGTCCGAATATTTTGCAATTGATAGTATTGTGTGGCCGGCTAGTCACGAACTGACTTCAACTTGACTATTGCAAAATCGAATTCATTTCTCGCCCTCGCCCGTAAGAACATTTCGAACCTCGGTGCAACTAGTGGCGTAACAGGTGGCATCGCGACCTACGCCTTTTTTCCTACTTATCGGTTTTTTTTTTTTTTTTTTTTTTTTTTTTTTTTGTTTCTAATAAAAAGCAATAGAATATTCGCGTTAAGAAGATTGGGGTAATATTTTATAAAAAGAAATATAGTAAATAAATTGCAAGGTCTATAAACGATCAATTTAACGCTATTTGTTCTTATCTTATTTCTTTTGTTTTAAACAGCTCTATATCTATTTAAAAGTAAAAAAGAAAAGTTTGCTCGAATTTCTTTATTTTAAAAACGCTTCTTTCGTCAGTGCCATGAGAACTCTCGGTTTCGTTGACTCGGAGCCGCGATGATTATTATAGCTCGGCTGACAAACGTGATACAACGAAATGAGCGCGTCGCGCAGAAACGTCTCGGCTGTGTTTTCATTGGCTCGCGCGTTGGCGTCCGCTTGCCCCGGCATACGATTAAACAGAATCGCCTTGAAAAGAGAATATGCGCTTCCACATATTTGCCGAAACTTTTTTTTACCGGTTGACGCGGCGGCGGCGGGCTTGTTGATGCCGCTGGGTCCGGTCCACGGGTGCCTTGACCCGCGACCCCAACACCTCACCGACCGAAACGCCACCGCCACCGTACTCGCCGTCGCCGTCGCCGTCGCCGTCGCGATCTCCTTTTTCCCCCGGCCGGGGAGTAACAAACGGCAAAACGTAGCGGGCTGGCGCGTCCTTGGACGGCTGGCTGAATAATTGACGTCGTCAAATTATTCGCGAAAGAAAGTGAAAGGCGCGGCCGGAACAGGCTCGATCCCAGAGACGGCGGCGCTTTCCACCGCGCAGCTCATTTTGCCGCAATTGGGCCGAATTGTGCGCTGCAGTCACGAGGCCTCGCGGCCATGCGCATTGGCTTCCACGTGCAAACGAATACCGCGCGGAGCAAGAGAGAGAGACTGTGTGTGAGGGTGGGATAGATGGATAGAATTTTTTATTCTGTAGCTTTCGCAGCTAATTTTTAAAAGATTTTTAAATAATTAAATAAATTCTATAATATAAATAAATAAATTGAATATACAAAAGTAAGAACGAAAATATACCCTAGTAAAAATGAAACATATGTCCCCATATTTGGCCATATATGTATTAAGAAAAAACATATACGTCCATATATGTTTCATTTTTACTAGGGGAACAATAAAATAAAGAAAATAATTTCAAACGTTAATAAAATTTATGGTCCATGAGAAACGTATGCCGGTTTTTATAAAAAATTATAAAATAAATAAGTATAATAAATAAATAAATAAAATATATTAAGGACGGCGCCACAATCACGAGGTCTCGCGGTCATGCGCATTGGCTTCCACGTGCAAATGAGCACCTCGCGGAGCGAAAGAGAGAGATAGAGAGGGAGAGGGAGAGGGATGTTTCAAATTACTCGCCATCAAATGGAGCAGCGAATTTTATTTCGTTAACAAGTGTTATTATGATTGACTATTTATTTGCCTCTATTTATTACCGTTATTTATTTCAACTACGGTTTTATGGTTTTACCAACGATTTTCATATTCCAGACGTTAATTGATACGGCGAGGAAGATTAGTTTGTTTTGCAGCCGAACGGTCATTGGGTATTTTCAACGCTTTAATTTCAATGTCAAATTTTTTAGCATTCTAATGTATTTTTATGTTCCAAAGTATTTCACGTTTCTTTTTCTCTCTTTCTCTCTCTCTCTTTGACTCTCCGAGTAGAACTGAATATAGAGTAAGTTTAAAAATAATTGTGACACGGGATTTCTCGGGAACTTTTTAAAGTTAAAAAACCTTTTGTTATTGATCTTGAAGTGATTTTTATAAATAGCACAAATTATTTCGACCTCTGCGCGACAAGATTAATATAAGATAATTTTACGCGATTCTTTATTTATATCGAATTTATTTGTTTTGTTAGTCACGCAGAAAACAGTTTTGTTAAGTGAACCAAATATTTCGTCATTATTCCCATGTAAAAATTTATATTTGGGACATATATGTTTGTCATATATGCCGCATGCATGTTCCATATAGGTTAATATATACAATAGTTGTAAATCAATATAATTATAAGCATATCAAAATAGATTGATATACAATAAATATGAAAACAAAAAATACGAAACTAATAAAATTAACCAAAATAACGTTATTTTTGTTAGTTTTGGTAATTTCATTAGTTGGTTTTTATTTGCGTTTATGTAACACAATTATTTTGTTAATTATAACCTAATAATCTGTTAGATTAACGAAATATTTGGATCTATAAAAATTTATGATTAATTGCAAGTCAAGTGTTATTTTTAAACTGTATGGAAATATATTGACCAAAAATATCGGTTATCAATTAAATTATCTTTCTTTTACAAGGTATATTCATCGATGTAACTGCATAAATTAAACTGTTACGTAAACCGGACATTTTATAACGTTCTAATTCTTTTCTTCGTTTACATTGAAATTAAATCTAAGCGTTTATAAAAAAAAAAATTAGAGTATGAAAGATGAAAATGAAAAAAAGTTAAATTTATTTACTTCTCAAGCGAGCTTGAGATAACGCTTGAAGTATTTACATTAGAATACATAATGTTACAGTTCTGATTAGTATGTTTTATTTCTAAATGTAAGTGTCACATATCAGAGTAGCAATATATCAATCTCATTTGAGAAAATATAGAATAAAATAATAAATATTCTATTCATCTCTCTCTCTCTCTCTCTCTCTCTCTCTCTCTCTCTCTCTCGAAAATATATACGAAATATGATTTTGTCATGGGCCACTTTAAATAAAATATTACTAATCAAACAATCAGGCAAAATTATAATGAAAAAAGTTATGAGATTAAAATATTAATATCAATTAAATCAACTCAAAATACCTTGATTTTGTTTGAATAGAATAACAAAAATTGAAAATACAATTTCTTATCCCAACAAAACAATACATTAATTATGTTTCTAATGAATTTACTTTAATTATAAAACACATTTACTTTCTTAGGTAAAACTGTTATCATTATGGCTCGTTCTATTATCTAAAATTGTACACTTTCTATTTCTTTGTACAAATTTTTTAAGGCTTCAATTGTCTACGCGAAAAAAAAAAAAGATCGGTATTAGTCGGTTTATTGAATGACAAATAAACGCGCACACAAATGAGGGTTTTTTTGCATAAATAATGACGGTAATCGCGCGCCTGCATATGCACACATTATACAAATTAGAAAAGTAATGTAATTACGTAGCAATGAATGTAAACAAACAGCTGAATCAAAGCGCAAGGAACTGCAACTCGCGAAATATCGTTCCGCTGTCTCGATGCCTCGACTTCCTTGTTTTCAAAAAGTGCGAACTATTGCTCGGCCGAGACGCATCCACGTCGCGTTATATAATTCAATTTTACGCTTTCGACCGCTCCGTCCCTTCCCCTCCCCCCACCCCCCCGCGCCTTTCTGTTGGTTCGCCACTTTAATTTCCACATTAATATCATAAAAACGGTTTGCTTCGATTTAAATTCAATTTAAGCGGCCGCGAGTGAAAGAATTAAAATCTCCATTTTCTTTTGTACTCCTCGCAATTGTTCTAAACAAAGGCCGCTCTCACTGTAAAAACTCGACACCTATGGCATTTTTAATTTACCAACTATTTACGGTGTAGGAAAAATGAAGCGTTTTCAAAACACAAAATGTATATAACAAAAACTTTGCTTTTGTTTGTATTTTTCTATCCTTTGGATGTAAACAAACAATATTATTGTTCTTGTTTCGTTAATTTGACCTTCCAGGTGTTTACAAACATTATTTTTTTATATGCTCAATTTTATCAACTATTTGCCATTACGAAACATCTTGAAATAAAGTATTGCATTATTTTAAATAGAAAGTCTTGTTATTTTTGTTTTTTTTTTGTTTTGTTTTGTTATTGTTGTTCTAAAGAATTCAAGTTTCAATTTTACAATAAAACATTTATTTTAACTAAATGTCTTTAACCAAACAATTATAACAATTATAGTAATTAATCCTATATTTGTTTTTCTTAGTGTACAATGTAACTTTTAGACATGTAAAAAGCATTTGTCAAAGGGAAAAAGGGATGGAACTGCAGAATGTAAAGTTCGTTTACATTTTGTACATGTAATGTTTTTCTTTGGAGAGCAACAAAGTATCTCATTTTTGGTCAATGTTTTCCAAAGGGAAATTCGCTTAATAACAGAAATTAAACAATCGCAGTTGCGCCGCCCCAAAGCAAAGACATTTCACCTTAAATTCCAACGGGCGTAATTTGTAACAACAGTTTTTACAATGCCTTTTTACCCGGTCAACAATTTTATTTTGTAATTGCTTTGTTCGCGTATCCCAGACCCGTGCCTGTCAGTGTTCAATCATAATTTCGCCACGTCACGGAAAAATGCAATCGATGATATTCCGATTGAATTGCGAACCTTGAGTCGAGCACTGCGAACTTTTTTTTTTTTCTTTTCTTTTTTACCTCCTCTCCGCCGCCCATTTTGTCTCATTTTGTTAATCATTATGCGGCCTTTTGTTTCCGGTTGAAAGTCCGCGCGCGATTGACTCCGTGAGATCTCAACTTCAATCCGCGCTTTCTTTTCGTCCCATTCTTCGCTCGTTGCTTATCAACTTATTAGACTGCGTTTCAAATAAAATTATAACGCACGATCGTCGAGTACATGACCGATTAATAGAGCAATTTCTTGCCATTACTTTCCTGCAAATTGACCGGTTCGTTGCAATCGGCCTCAAAATGCTTTTTATCAGTTTTTATTCCACGGCCACACGTGGAATTGCGAATATCGGTTTTCTATTTCATATCCCTAACATTCAGTTGTTGTTTTATCCCCCCTATTTATTTTTTTTTTTTTTTTTATACATTTTATTGAGTAATACCGTCCAGTTGTATCAAACTTTACTAATTTCGAAGTGGAACTTCTTATGGCAAGGTAAATCCACTCTTAGCCAACGTTAGGTAGCTGTTCGCGCATGCGCATGCATAGTCTAAGCGAAGAGAAATGGTTGTAACAATGAAACATTTCCTTCTCTTTTAACAGAGCAAATTTATTGTATCTATAAAAAATATTTTTTTATATTAAATTTATCAAACGACATATTTTGACCAACATATTAAAAGCAAAACGTATATGCCACACATATGTCGCATATATAAATTTCTACCTGGGTTATTGTAACCAAACATATATGTGCTACATATACAACACATATGGGGTATATACTTTTTATAACATTTTTTATTCACCTTAAAAATAAAATGTGTTGGTAACCCTGTGGTCTTTAACGGTTAACAAAAATTTTCACATAATTTTGTGTTTGCTTTTGATTATAATATCTAATTTTAATTAATGAAGAAATTATATAAAAAAAAAATCTTAATCTACGACGTTAATTTGATGATGCGATCAAAATGAGTATAATCCGAAGACTAAATAAATGAAAGAAAAATGAACTTTCTATTCACTTTGAAAGATTTTATATACCGATAGATAAAATATTTATGACTTTTGATTATGATTTCCTAAATTTTTTTTTCATCCGTCAGGATGTCGATTCATGTTCTTTCTTAATTACTTGGTATAACTTTCAATCTGAACTTGCAATTTAAATATTTAATAGTGAAATAGTCATTTATAAAAAACTTAATCGATTCAGTTTAAAGACAACAAGTTTAAGGAAAAAATTTTTGTTTCACTATATATATCCATAAATGTATTTTTTATTTCCTTATATGAAATTGTTAAAACATACATGGATCATGTATGTTTAATTTTTAGCAGGGAAACTTGCCTCATTGTAATAACATTATTAATTACGCAAGTACCGTGCAATTGATATAATAATATGATTGAGAAAAAGAGGAAGTAGAAAATATAAGCAAACAAAACGAAGTGGGAAAAGTCACAGCGAAGAGTTGAAAGGTCTCGTAACGTTGCGATGACAAGTGGTTGATTGATAGGCGAGGAAGATGGGTTTCCTCTTTACGAGCGACCCGAGCGGAATACCTTGGCATTGACCGGCATACTCTGCTGACTTAAGTTGCGCTTGCATAATGTGCTCGTCTCGTTCATCTCGAGTTACTACGCGCTCGCCTTCTCTCTCGGGCACGCGCGCGCGCGCCGTCCCTTTTTCTCTTGCTTTTTCTCCGTCTCGACGCCGCTCCGTGTAGTAGTTACGTTCGTTAGCTAGATCCTAGTCCCGCGAGACTTTTAGCTCCCATTCAGCGGCGCTATCCAAACGCACACACCGCTCGTTACGATACGGCGCTGATAATGAAACGCCGCGGAACCCGCGCGCCACATTTTTATCCCCTCTTTTTTTCTCTTCCTTTTTCCTTTTCTTTTTCCACAACTCAGCGGCCAACAATCCGAGGGCAAAATAATTGTTGTCACTGAACGCGACATTTAACGCAAACACGGGATTGTCTTTATGTAATCATTCGCGCAATGTTAAACGGCCAATTATAAACCGAGTTTCGATTACCACCCCTCCTCCCTCCACCCCGTCCGGCTCGTTAATCGTATCTCCTTTTTCCTTCAATCAAATTGGAATGTGAAAATTGCCGGGGACGTGATTTTTTTTCCATCGACAATCCACGTAGTACGTGACGCGCTCAATGTATATTTGTTTTTATCATCGAGTCACTTATTAGCCGATCCCCACATTATTTGTTCACTTTATTTTCGAGCCTTCTTTGTTCTGCATTTCAACGCTTTTATTCCAAATTGCTCGTACTTGTCGGCTTCGCAAAGATTTGCATAATTTTTAAGTACTTAACAAAATACAAGGATATTTATTGCGCGAACTTTTTTTGCTCATGTTGAAGAAGTTGGTTAATTCATGAAAAGTTTGGGGGACAAAATTCTGAATTTCGTCCATGATGGGGAAGAAATAAACTTTTTTCTTTTTTATTCAATACCTAGGAAATATTATTCCATTTATAGCCAAGTCGCTAAATTTTATTTAATTTTTTACTTATACCGCTATTTGACCCAATGTATATGTTTACTCTTGCTTCTCTTCAAATCCTTCAAATATAGTTTATTCTGTAAATAAACACTCTGTAAATAATTTTAAATAACTTAACTAAAGTTTATTTATTTGACGACTGCAATGTCCCGTATAGTACACAAAGATTTAATTTATCACATTAATTTATTTTATTATCTGTTAAAAAAAAAAATTGAAATAACTTAAATATGCTAATCATTTATTGGTGTATAAATCACAATTAATTTGAAATTTGCATAATTTGAATCAGGCATGTTTGATTAAATAAAAAAGAACCAGTTTAAATTGTATTGGCTTACATAGCAATCAAAAATAATTTTTAAGCCATTTAAAAAGTTTGTAAAAATCGCGAACTGAATTTTGAATATTGCTTAATAAATTTCGAGAAAGTGCTCCAATTTATACGATTAAGGATAAATTTTGTTGCGAGATAATAAATGTCTTAATTAATTGTTATTTAATAATTATAAATATGTGAGGCCTTTGTTTAATATTCATGATTTTGTGCATAAACACCTATGAGTCAGATCTTGCGCATACACAAAATATATACACTGAGAAAAAAGTTGGGATAAAAATTATTATACTAGATGTAAAGATGGGGACAAATTACAATTCTTGTCTTATTTAAAATACATTTTAAAAAAGGTTATCAGTATTGTACAAGTTACTATGATACAGTATAATAAAAATGTTCATTTCTCTTATAACCTTTTTTACTCTGTATATTAACTAAGACAAGAAGATGTCATTTGTCCCCATTTTTACATATAGTATAATAATTTTTATCCTAACTTATTTCTCAGTGTACATATGTACATATATGTGTATATATGCAGTGCAATTTTTTCCCGGTAAACAGGACGCTTTCCAACTTAATGATAATAAATTATTTATAATAGAATTTGATATGAAACCAAATTGGCCGCAACGTATCCAATGTTGTTGCCGATTAAGTTATTCTTTATAATCAATTTATAATGAGCCCGGGGAAAATGGAACGAGCGGTGACCACAAACGAAAAATGTTGGCGCTCATTTTTTGCCCCAATCTGCTCGCGTTTAAATCAACGCGCGGGGCAAATAAAGAACGGACGGCACTTTCTCAGCGCGAAAAGGATAGCCGGCGTAAATCATTATCGGCAGATTTTTGAAGGAAAATTATGCCGAGTTTGCACAATCCGGCCGCAGCTCGAGCCCTTTTCCCCATGCGCGGCAATTAAAATATTTCCATAAGTAAATGCCGGCGCGTCGAAATCGCGCGAAAAAATTCATTAACAAGTGCCGGAGGCGTTGCGTAATATTTGATTGAGGCGTTTTTGCCCGGCGCACCGGGATAATGATGGGACTGAAATATGAAATGTTTTTAAAATAAACAAATTCAAACAAACTTTGGACTTTTTGACTTTTTAAATGGACTTTCAAACTATTTGAAAGCAACATAAAAACAATAATAAACATTGTTAATGTTTTTGTTTTCTTAATTGTTATTTTGACATTTCTTGTGCTTTCAAACAATGTATGTTTGTTTCTGCTTTGAAAAACGTTTCATTCTTCATTTACACGGGATAATACTACTTCTTCTCTTCTCTTCTCTTCTTTTCTCTTCTTTTCTCTTCTCCTTTTTTCCCCCAAGCCCGCAAGTGACAACAGATCCGTTAGCGTCAAGATTAAAGATTAATAACGACTTGTGAAGTCATCATCTATTTATCTACGTACTGACAGCTGCGACTAATCACGTTCATTATTATGAGTACAACACTTGTTTTTCCAATTATTATTTAACCCAAAAACAGCGGTCTCGCTTCAACGAGTCGAAATGCGTGAGAAAGAATTTGCACATAAATTACTACACTTAATATGGTGCACTCGAATTAGGATAATTTTCTAACGATAATTCATAATGATAATGAATTAGTCCCGAGTGCAACAAAGGAGCAACGCTGTGCTGTAATAGGAAAGGCTTAAAAGTGCAAAATTAAAGAAGATACTAAATGTCACACTCCTCTTGCATAAAAAGTACCGAAGATTAATCTTCTAACCGACGTTTAGAAGTTAATTTCTTCTGCATTGTGCGGGCCTATACTTTCGATGATTGAATTTTACCGGGTCATTGAATCATATACACGGAGAAAAATGTTTAGTTGTGTTAACCAAACATTTGGTTCTTTTTTAGCTGACCAAAATCTTTAGTTAAAATAACCAAATTATTGTTTCAATAACAAATAATTTTGGTTGAAGTAACTAAAAAAAATATTCTGACCAACATATTTGGTTATTTCAACTA
>JABFPN010002447.1:0-22257 GCA_022817305.1 Leptoteleia sp. ZL-2020 | reverse complement strand
AATTTCTCTCTCTCTCTCTCTCTCTCTCTCTCTCTCTCTCTCCCTCTCTCTCTCTCTCTCTCTCTCTCTCCCTCTCCCTCTCTCTCTCCCTCTCCCTCTCTCTCTTTTTGCCTTTCATCGCAGCGAAACGGATTTTTTTTATCGACTTTTGACATTAAACGAGAACGTTTATTTGAATGTAAACGTAAAAAAGATGTATTATATAAATGTAATCAATTTCATGGTTCATCACAAGTCAATTTAATTAATTCAAGAAATTGGTTTTTAATTTGATTGGCTTTTGATTTGTTCAATTTGAAAAATATATACTGATTATATATCTTGAAATAAATCAATAACAATGGATAAAACTGGTGAAATATGATACTTTAATTTATTCGTTTTGAACGACAGAAGAAAAAAAATCTGAATTTTAATGGAATATCTGTGACGAAGCTGAATAATCTCGTCACATTACAATTTAATATAGAAAAATAACGATGATAATCATTAATTTACGTAGAAATAAAGGTTTGCGAGAATACTTTTTTATTTCCTTTGTAGTTACGCAATCTTGAAAACCTCAGAAAAATCTTATTATAACTTGAAAATCTTATTTATATTTAAATCCCTATTCATGATTATTAAAAAGGAGAAAGATTTTCGTGTCTTTAATAAAATTATGCTTTTGAATAAATGTAATCAACTTTTGTTTGTGAATCGCGCAGAATAAATAGCAAAATTAAATGTAACAATTGTATGGATACGTTTACCAGAAAACGTCTGGTTCTTTCTTTTCAAATAAACTTTCTTATTAATCGAAAGAGATTTCCAGCTGTGCTGTTCGTGTAATTCTTTTTTTCCTCATAATCAATATTAAAACGCTCTTATAAGGCAATACATATATACATTTATCTTGAAAAATTCATCCAGGTGAAAAGTAGTAAGGAAGATTAACTGGATTATTATCGTTCGTGTTACTTTAACTATATAAATTAAATCTCAACTAATTCAAATATATAATGACTAAAAATAAATAATTGTAAAGTACACGAAGAAAAATTTCAACATATATTTATATGTCACATATATTTACTTGGGTTCTTTATCTTGCGTTGAATACTACACAATAATAGTTATTAAATAAATAGTTATTTTTTATAAACAATTTATTCTTGATGTACGTGTTCCCGCGAATATAAATTGCAAATTTGTCAAGTGAAGGTCTTACAATAAAACGACCACGTTTATTGTAATATAAACTGCAAATTTACATCACAATCTCTTGAACATAAATATTGCAATTTTTGATCTTCTCTCCGCGTCAAACAACGGACTATACTACCGCGTACTTTTTCGTAATCATATTACCAATACGCGGTAAGCATCTCACCGCAAAAAGGAAGAAAGAAAAAGGGGGAAAAAATGAAAAAGAGAAACCAGAAATGAGAAGGCCGCTCCGTTAAACAAATTTATCGTCTAATTAATTTTGCAGAAACTTGAACCCACGCTCAATTCCCGCCTTTCTTTCCCACAGGCGACAATTTCTCTGACGCGCCGCGACCTGTAATTAAACATTCGCCGGTGACAAACGCACAAAGCAATAATTTTTCCATAATTTTACAACGTTCCAAGTCAAACGCGTATTTTTCGCCTCCCCAGGCGCAGTCGGCGCGTAGACAAAGGGATCTTCTCTCGGAGCCGCGCGCACTTGACGCAACGCGGCGCCACCGTGCCTCGCACCTATTTCCTCCGCGACACTTGATCCTCGCGCGTAATGGCCTCGTAGTGCTGGCGCGCCCCCTGGCGGCCGCATCGCCCGCTTCAGCTTCACATACGACTCGTGAAGTCCCCCCCCGCCGTATCACCGGTGTCCCGTGCGCCCCCTCGCGGGCGACGCTTTTTTCCGCTCGTTCATTCGAATTACTTCCTCCTTCCTTTTTCCTCCTTGACTCTCACATTCCGCAGTGCAAAGTGGGCGCGCGCGCGCACTCGCAACTTGCGAGCCCTTTTGAGATCATAGGACTGGCGCTGCAAAACAGACTCTACTTACGCACCTTCAAAGTTCCCCGAGTGCGCTTTGATGTCGAACAAAAGCGGCCTCGGGAATCGAGTGAAAATGCTGGGGGGGAACAAGGGTCACGTCACAAAGCAGCCGCAAGCGTGAGCCTACTGTTGCTCGTGTGTCAGAACAAATATTGCGTCGCGAGAAAGGCCGACGGCAACGTTGCGTTTCGTGCCCAAGCACGGCTTTCCTTCCGGCTCCTTTATTTCAACCGCCCAATATTAAATCGAAGAATATTATTAAAAAACTTTAAACAACGGCTAAACTCGCTAGCTACTCGCCCCCGACCTTGCCCCATCATCCTTCGTGGCTCCCGCGTCGCGTCTCCGCGTGGGCTTATATTAAATTTTTCATTATTCTCCCGCGTATTCGGTCGCGGTGGCCACGAAAAGTAAAGACTTTTCTGAATGCAAACTATCCTGTGTTTTCTATTTATATCCACTTTTCCCCGTGTAAAAGTCGACAGGCCATATCAACATTTTTACATTGGTTACGTCCTTCTAAATGTAGACACATTAAATTTCAATAAGTTAAGCTTCACTTTCAATTTATAAAAATTACCTTTTTTCCCTCTTTTCTCTGGTGACAGTCGGAGAAATGCTAAGCTTTAAGTTTTATATGTTTATAGATAAAGCATTTTCCTTTTAAAAAACAGTGATTTTTATTGAAAGACGGATATACGTCTGAAACGCAGTTAAAAGTAGTAACTTTTTGTCTCCTTTTTCTCAGTGTATAAATTTCTACATTGCAAAGTCTTCCCATGTACAAAAAGTGAATGATAACTTGCTGGGAAAAGTCATTTTAACTTATTGAAAAAGTACTCGTAAACAAGTTAATACTTGCTTATTCTTTTTGTGTCAAAATACCTTGTTGTTTTTTGCCCTTATTTTCATTTTACTTTCAAATAAGTGGAAATTTAGTTCACTTGAAAGAGAAGTGACATTTTCACTTATTCAAATTTAGCGAGTATATAGGGAAACATTGCTTTTTCTATTATATTTACCGCCCCCCACCCCTCGATGTCCAATTTCTGCTTATTACTTTCTCCCAAGGCATAACTAATACTTTCGTTCGTTCGTTCGTTCGTTCGTTCGTTCATTCATTTATTTCCATAGCCAATTTTGTTGTTCTTGTTGCAACAATCAACGAAATGGCAAAACTGTTGATATGCAAAATAATCCAGTTGCATTATGGCGATATTTCACTCATGCAAGACTAATCAGCAAATACCTTCTGGAGTGATTAAATTTGTTGGATAAAATAAAAGCACTTGAACGATAATAACGCAATTAATCAGGGAAACGCTGCAGCGGATTAAGCAATCAGTTGGAAATGTTTAAAAAGCGCCTAAACGAACGTATTATTCGCCCCAATTTTATTTTTTTTCCCAATTTTTTATTTTTTTTTATTTTTATTTTTTTTTTTTCATAGCTTGCAGTTTTTTTCCTCGTCGATAACACCATCAGCGAAGAATGCTAAAATAACGTTTCTCCGGCGCGTGTAAAATGTAAATCGTTCGACGTTGTTGCCGCGCTCGCCTTTCGTGGCGTTTATGCATACGTACAGCGTTTATCTAAATAGTCCATTATTACAGATTTAAGGGATAACTATTCGTCTACTAGCCTGTGTTTTACACACGACCGAAGGGGCTATTTATTTTCACGTACGGGAATATCTTTTATTGGAAAATTGGAACGTGAACAGTGATTGATTTATAAAGTTAAACTGACTCGGAGTGCAAAAAATAATGCCGCTGCAATTTTGATTCCGCTTTGATAAACTGCAGTAAAGTGTAATTTCCTCGAAACTCGGCGTCGCGTCAATTTCTTGACGACATTTTCGAAAGCATTGATTTCATCAACTGTTGGAATACAAAATTTCTATTTTTTCAGTGTAAACGTAAGTTACTCCCCAAATTAGGATAAGTAAAATTTCACTTATTATGAGTGAATATTCATTTCATTAAAAACAAATATTGTGTTACACAATATTACATTTACATTAAAAATAATAAAAATTTTACTTTGATTTTCATTCTTTCCTTGAAACAAGTCGCAATTTAGTTCACTAACTAAAAAAGTGACATTTTCACTTATTGAAATTTAAAGAGTAAATTTTGCTATTGCCGAAATTGGCAAATTACCACATTTCTGCCTATGCAAATAACCTTTCGACAACATTTTAGACGATGGTTGGAAATGTTTGCTGCAAAGACTTAATGGCATTCTTTTCATTAAAGTTGCCCAACACGCCGACGAATATCGCAGGATATTGGATCCAAAAATCAGAATCCCATATTTACGGTCCAATTCCGCCGAAACTGCATTCCCGTTCGCCAATATGAGAACTTGTTACGCAAGCATGTCATTTGCGAGAGGGGAATGACAAAAAGATAGGGGAAAAATATTTAATAAAGTACACAAATGAAATGGCAAGCGCGACGGCAATAATGGAAATTACAATATTTTTCTATTAAGTTATCTGGCGCGAATTATCTCGCGCCGGCTAAGTCGCCGCAATCTCGCGGCGGTTTTTTTTTCAGTCCAAATAAGAATTATGTAATACAATTTTGCGTCAGATCAAAGATATGAGGCACGGTCTGTCCAGAAAAAATAATGACTTTAATTACATGGTAATGCAACAATGCCGCAATTAAAAATTTCATTTAATGAAGGAGTTGAGAAGTACGAAATTTCTTATTTCCTTTCTCGTTTTTTTTTTTTTTCTTTTTCGCAAGCTTAAATTACGCGAGGTGGCGTTATTTTGCTTCAAAATTTTTAAGCAGATCAATGACCCCCATTTATTTTTCTCATTGTTCCGAGCCGTGAAAAATAAGACAGTGGTGTGATATAAATCACAATTTAGAAGCGCGACAATGTTACTTGGATACTCTTATTTATTTATTTTGTTTATATTTATTATCTTTTTTTTTTTTGTTAGAAAAGCCGAGAAAAATCGATAGAAAGAATGAGGAACATTGGAGCGAGGAATTTATTTTGTGCAAATAGTTGCCGAGTTAAATTCGTCATGTTTCTATCAAGGAACTATAAAATTAAATAAATTTCACATTAAGATACAATTGCGGTAGAATATGTGGAAATAGACTTTTAAATCACATATAATTTACACCGTTTAATTGATAAAAAAAAAAAAAAAAAAGAGTGATATGTTCTTAAGTAAACATTTATTCATGACCCATATAATATACTGAAATGTAAGCGATATTTTTATTTTTACTTTGACTAAAAAAGCAATATTGTGAGATTTCAATGGATACGTTGACAATAATTGAAAAATAGGGGACACCGGTAAACTGTTTTACCGGCCGAGCTTGAACTTTGATGTCGGATGGGACGTGAAAAAAGGGTGCCCGTGGCGTGTATTTTTTTGCGGGAGCGGCGGAAAAAAATCGATGAAAAGTTAGCGGGTCTCTTTGGCGTGTCGCTTTTATTATACCGAAGTATTTAATAGCTTAATTCCGCATCGATCGGTCCGCGGGCCGTAGTTTCCCTGGGTAATACGATCGCGATCGCGTACGAGGTTTATACGGCGCCGTTATCACGACGAGAGCGGAGGCCAGCCAGCCGGCACGCACATCGGCCGTGATAAAAAGTTGCCCTCCGCGTTATTACGCCACCGCGGCGGTCTACGTGCACTTTGTGCCGAGTAGTCACTAACACTTGAATTTACTTCTCCTGTTTAATGCTGACACGCTCTAATTTCCTCTTTCGCTGACATAATTGGGAGGTATCGGATTTCATAAAAAAAAAAGAAGAAGAAAAATGAAAAGAAAGGGGAAAAAAGTAACGCCAAACGACGAATGTTTCAAGACCTTTCAAATGTGGAATACATCTCTTGGTTAATTAGACGAGTTTCAAGAGGAAAATGTGTGAAAAAAATGTTCAATTTTTGGAGTCAAAGGTTGTAACGTACATTGAAACAAATGTTACTGTTTTTATCGTTATGGATAAGAATCAATCTTTTTTAATAAATATTGCAGTCTTCAAAAGCAAAGGCACCAGTTTTAAATGTCATGTTTATGCTCGAAAAAGGAAATATTTCCCTTTTTTTATAAAAAGTAAAGGTACTCTAGTAAAAGTGAAACGTACGTGGTCCATATATGTTTAATTAATTTCTAATACTTTTGCATATATACCATTGCAATAAATTGAAAACGATATTAATCAAGATTCAATTTGTTAAAAGCATCGTCTTATCGCGAACGGTTCATCTTTGTATAACCCCGAAAAGGGAATTTTAGAAAAATCTACGTAAAACAACAAGTTAGAATGAAAAGGCAAACAAAGTAGTCTACTTTTGTAGGAATACAAAGTGAAATTCGCCGGGAGAAATTTATTGGAAAAATGAAATATTATTGATCATATTGAGCACACGTTTATTTATTCTTTCGATAATGATTGAAATTCCAAAAAGGTCTTGACTAATTCAGCCACTCGAAATTTACTTTATGAATACTTGAAAGGTGCATTAAAGATTGAAAAGTTGAAAATTTTTTCATAATCTTTTTGCCTCATCCTCGCAGCGGGTTAATTTTTTACCATTGACTGGAAATAATTCCTAATAATACACAAAATATCGGCGTAGACGACTTTCATTATTCATTTACATTAAATGTAATAAGCCGACGTAAAAGCAGAGAATAAAAAGTTGTTGTAACGCGACAATTATAATGCCACTTAGCGAATGCAGTTTCGCGTCAATTTGTTAGCAAAATAATGTCACGTGAAAGCTTTTTAATAAAACACAGTCGGCAAATAAAGCCAAACCTTTGTAACAGGCCGGATGGAAAAAAGCAAAGGAGGAAAAAAGCGGGACTTGTCGGATTTCCGTAAGATAAGGCACGTATAACATCGATGCTACTGTCAACGTGCCATTATAATATAAGGTTTCATCCATTTAAACTCGTAAAAATTTCCTTATTTACGTGCCGAGCGAAGACGAGTTAAAAACAAGCTCCCGTCTTCATTTTATGAAAGACAAATTTGCTCGTAATAAGCGGGAGCTTAGTGTAAATAAGATATTCCTTTGAAGGGAACTTTAGGTCAATATTATTTGGTCGCGCGCAGTCAAACAACATAGTTTGCGTAATATTTTTCAACATTACAAAAATCATCCTCCACGACATCCGATTTTATACTTTTTACACCGAGAAAAAAGAAATATCATAAATTGAATAAAATATCATAAATTGAATTGACATATTGTAAAAATAAATGTTTTTGCTATTAATAATGGTAAAATTAAAAAGTTACACAGTAGCTTTTAATAACAAAAAAATGTATATATATATGAGCTAGAATTGGCCCATACAACTGTTGGTACATTATTAAAGTTTCGGTACATTATTTAAGAGTAATAGTAACTATTACATTTATATCCTCTTAACGTTAACATTGCAAAATGTTTCCTTGCAATAATTTCACATTCTTCTCAACGGCCATACTTTTTGCAACAAAAATTACGTCCCCTAATTGGACTATAAAACAATTCTTATCTGCAGTTTAAAATCCAAGATACGACGGTGTAATTTTGCATTGCACAAAACGCGCAATATGGAAATGGGTCCGACACGTTTCATAAATGAAATTATCTGCCGACAAAAATGGCTTGCGGGATGAAATTTATTGAAAGTCAAGATCGGGGTCCCGATACAATCGCAAAAATAGCGGCTAATTGATGCGACTCGCAATTTGAATAATAAATCCGATTAAGCGAGGGAAACGTTTCGGCGGCGAGTGGAAAAATTAACAGCACCGGCCGATATATGCCGGTTCTAATAGCGCGCGCGCGAGTCCACTTACAATATAAACATAACTGTTATAAATCTGCCAGGGCCTGGGCTAGGAAATGCATACACTTGTACACGTAAGCGTTGATGTTGGACGTTGAATAGCTAATGAAAAGGCTGGGAAATCACTTTTTTATGTTAATGACGAGTAATGTACAATAGTCAGCCGTAACTGGGGATATGATTATGAGGAACTATACCTTCGGCCGACGGTTAAGTCGGCGTTATAATTAACACGCAATCTATTCTCGATATGGTAATCCCTCGCATTAACCCATTTGTGTCTGTCGTGTTGTTTTTGACGCGTCACTTTGCGGCGATATTTATTGTGGTCGCGGGCGAAAATTATAATTGTAAATAGTAAATTATAGTTGTCAAATGGGGAGCGCGCCACCGCCGTGGCCGCCATTCATCCCTGGCGCGTGCAAAATTATACGCAATCTCGCATGTACACGCGGACGCCCCCCCCCCACACACCTCCCGACGACCATCTACAAGATTACAATTTCGTTATTAATAATAATTCCCAAGTGATAAATAGTTCGCGTTAAAGTAAATCGCCCCGCGCCTCAACCGCCGCGTATAAATACAAATACGAGCGGCAGTTAATAAATTTGATGAATCTGCCGCGCGGAAGGTTGAAATATAAATGTATAAAGCCGAACAAACAACCCTTAAATTATATAGTGCAAACTGGGAGATGGTTACTGGCAGGTGGGTGGGGGGGGGAGGGTAAGGGAGGGATGATATTTATCTTCCTGCGAGTATCTTTGGTTTCGGAGATGTTTTCCAGCATTTTAATTAAAAAAAGATGTCGCTGTTCAAGTAGTGCTTGTAGTGGGACCCAAATACTGGACCATTTTTGGTGAACAAGAATTTCGTCTTCAGTCCTACAACTACAATTAATTCGGTGGAAAATTACGTTGAATTTCGATTATACGGATTCAAATCCTAAAGTACTTCCAAACCGTACATTTTTGGCAACGAAATAACATTTTTCTCAGTGGATCAGGTTTATAACAAAACTGGTCCAAGCAAAAGCGGTTTAAATTCTACACGATTATTATCCAACAACGTTCCGTCCTTTTGTCGGCTAACAATAAAAATACCTCCCCCGCCCCTCGCGCGGTCGGGTCATCATCCATCGGAACACGAATGCTTTTTAATGCGTTTACCGAATAATTAACATACCGCCGTTTGAATTATTCGCGTACTCGAAATGAGACAGTAATCCGAAGCTGTCACGGAACTCATGCTAATGAAGAGAGGGAGAGAGAGAGCGAGAGAGAGAGAGAGCGGGCCGAGAGGCCACTGTGAAAATAAAAGCCGCGGCATAACCGCGGACCCGATAAAATAGCAAGTAACTCATTAAATGGGGAAATGGGAAATTTCGCCGCCATAACTTTGAGCGTCGAGCTGGGCGAAATTTTTGCAATTTGATTCCAAAGTGCACTCGTTTAAAAACGAGCACTTTTGACCGCCGAACGGGATGCATAATTCATGGTTGCGCACGGGGTTGCCCGGCTCGCAGGGGCACCACCGCTGTCTGAAGCTGAAAAGACACTGGAAATAATTTATTTAGCCACTCAAGGAAGCCGGCTCCCGAGCTCGCATTCCAAATTGCAATTGATTCGATTTTAATTCACCTTCCTTACATTATTCCGCGTATGCTTATTTCACGTCGGATAAAAATTTATCATTAAATTTATTTATATCGCCCCTTGTTTGGTTGGCAAACGTGTTTTTCAGCGGCGATTTTTCGTTCAATCGGTTGCGCGCTCTGTTGCACCGCATTAATCGTATCCATTTCATCAGCTTCGTTTGTCTCGAGCCCGTCATTACACATCAATCATTATCATTCATCAATCGGGATAAATCATTGACGTGAACTGGTATCATTATGATATGTTCAATTTTAAATCTTCCATTTACAACCCTCGCTCGCGCAATTTCGTTTCATCATTTCCAATTTATACTTTCATCGTTCTTCATTACCTTTATATCGACATAGTCGCAACGTTTTCATAATTCAACCGCCGCGCGCGCCGTTATCCGTTCGTTCTCAATCAAGTAATTTTTCGCTTTGTTTCTCATCTCTCGATGAATTCAATGCGAAAAGAAAGCGAGCTATTTTCACCAAAAGGTGTCGGCAAATTTAATTGCCCGAGAAAAGTTGATTTTATTAAATCATACATTTCGACACATCTGCTTGTTTATTGGAAAACCTTTTCCTTTTGCGTTTGTACTTACGTCTGTAAGTAGTATGAAAAATGAATAAAAATTAAAAACAAATCTAACACATTCGGAGAAAAATTGTTGAAAAAATTGCAATCTGTTTTTGTAATTTGAGAACATAACCTGAGAAGTGAAGAGTTTTCAATTAAAAAAATGAAAGGCAAACTTTTAATTGGAAAAAACATTTTGTTCCTCAATTCCGCTTCATATATGTACGTTTTGAAGCGCAAAAGACAACACTTATTTTAAACAAATCACTCGATGCAACACGCGAATAATTAATTGAAACATTTATTTACAAGTAAAAGAACGCTCCATTATTCATTCCCTTAACTCTGCTACGAAATTCATCGGCTCGTTGCTTTTTCATTTTAAATTACTGGCAGTTCCCTGTGACATGTCAAGTCACCTTCTGATTTATAATTGATGGCCTTCAATTAGTTAACATCTTTGATGAAGAGGAGGCGCGCGCGACCAGAGCCGAAAAGACACAAGAAATAATTTATTTAGCCACTCAAGAGCGCGGGTCAAAGTTCGCATTCGTGATAGGAATCGATTCTAGGGGGAAGGGGGCGAGGGCGAGGGCGAGGGCGAGGGCGAGGGCGAGGGCGGCAGGAGGAATATCGCGTTTCGACGCATCGCCGCTGCCGGTGTCGGCTAAATAATTGATCTGGCGGCAGGTGCCGTTGCGCGCTTCGTTACATGTTAGGAGCGGCCGGTACGAATAACTTGGTCGAATCGGAACGCGAGCGCACGCGCGCCAGTTATAAATTTCCTTGAAATTCGGGCACGACGCCCCCCTACGACGGGGCGAAAGTGTCCTGTTTATGTGACGCCTTCGGCGTCGGAATTAACCGAAGGGGTCGGGCCCTTCGATCGGGAAACGGTTTCCGCGGCGGGCTGCGTCTGGATTAGGAGAAATTGCGAGTATGTGCGGCCGACGCGAGCACGTAAGGTCGCGCACACACACGCGGTCTTAAATTCTCTGGACAAAGTTGGACGCGATTTGGTTGTTCGTTTAACAGTTTGCGAGGGGCACAAATTTAAAAGCTGACTGGTAATTTAAGTTCAATCGGGCTGGAGCGTTGTTTTTAATTGGTTCCAACTCGGCAGTGGGGCCGATATTTATGAAGATAAGGAAATTGGGTCTTTCGAGCGGTCCAATTGAATTACAGAGAGTTATCTAATCAGAGTTTAGTCTGGTGGAATTGAAGGGTAAAATGTAGACATGAAATTTTGAAAATGAGAGAAAAGAATACGCAAAGGGTCAAATGAATAAAATAAGAACAATAAAAATGTTGGTTCTTTTTTGGATTAAGAAAAATAGTTGCTAATCACAACTCTATTGTAATTTGTCATTATCACTAGTCTCAAGTAGTAAAGAGGAATCAATTTTCCAATTCTTGTAGATCATCGAAGAAAAGTTTCGAAAACGCGAAAACGTTTTGCGCGTTAGCTGAATTTCGATATCGAAACGATCGCTAATTGTTCACCTCCGACCCCATTCGCTGTTAATTACCCCAAAGGTGTCCAGTCATGCGTCCCAATCACAATGGGGGCGAGTTTAAAAAAAAAAAATTAAACGAAGGAAAGATCGTCTAGGAGCGGTCTAATTGGCGTGTATAGGTGGTCGTGTGAGCCGAAAGAGGGAAGGCGAAAAAGAAAAAAAAGGGGAAAAAAGGGGAAAAAAGGAAAAAAAGGAAAAAAATGCAAGGGCCCGGCGTAATTAATCATCGGTTGGATGGCAGGGCCGAGATTCGCAGTCTTCTAATCAGGGTCACGCGTATGACTAATGACCTTCTCATTTACGTTTGATAACAGGAGTCGCGCCAATCAACATCACGATGGTGAACATTCCGGCGGTGGTAAGGGCCGGGACAGAGGAGCCAATTATCCTCGACTGTAATTACGACATCGACACGGAGCGAATGCAGGGCCTCGTCATCAAATGGTTCGTCGGTCAAGAACTCATTTACCAATGGATCCACGGCTCGGTTCCCCGGGGCTCCACCGAGTACGAGAAGTACGTCGACGCCAGTTTCAACGTCAGCGTCGACCCCAGCACCATGTACCGGGCGGTCAAGTTAAAGCAGCCCAGTCACAAGCTGTCCGGCCCCATCAAGTGCGTCATCTCCACCCAGTACGACGAGGACATGGCGCAAAAGGACATGCTCGTTTATTGTGAGTCCAATCTCTTACTATTCAATAACCACCGCCACTCTCCTCCACATTACCATACACCATCCGTACTACCAACACATCGCGGCCACGTATCGTTTCTATTATTACCATGTACACAACCATATGTATGGCCACGTATCAATCAACTATTGTTAACACATACTATATGGACCACAACATATGTACGTGTTTAATTTTTATTAGCACAAACCATCTGCCAAGTTAAGCATGCCAACATTAGTAGAAGAATATGACCAACTTGTTGTCGACGACCCATCTTAAACAGACGAGAGTGCGGAAAAGAAATGCGCAATGATCTGGAGAACGTCTGGAAATAACCTGTGACCCGGCAGTGTTTCCCACAATATTTCCAGATAATATCTAGACATTTTCACTAGATTGTTTCCATCAGATATTATCTAGACCAACTTTTTTCCACGCGAATTGTTATGACAAATGGATTTTCAAAATTTCTTTTGAATTAATTAACATTTACGCAGAAATATTCTAATCGACCAAATTACAATTTTCTAATACGTTTCAAGCAACTTTTTCCTTTAATTCGAGAAAAATTCCATTTCATTTTAGGTTCTATTTCAATCGCGGTAAGTTTTTAAAATAACCGCGGCAAATGAGATTACAATTAAATAAGATTGACATTTCTATAGCAATTTCCAACCTCGATCTATTATTTAAAGAATTAAATTTGGTTAAGGTTCAGATCGAGTTTAGTCAAATTCATATTTCGGTCGTTGAATTGAATAATCTAAAAGTTTCTATGAAATCGGCAAATCAAAAATATCCTCTCATTTAATAATAAATTCTTTGCCTCGACGGCGTGTAATCACGCGCTAAACATGGCCTGGCCTGTATACTTTGCCATCTCTCGAAAAATCTTACCTTTACATTGGGTTAACGAAAAAAGAAAGCCGCCACCACCACCCCCTTCCTCCCCGAGACAAATACATTTTATCTTTAAAAAGTTTATTACGCAATAATTTTCAATGTTCGTCGACGCTCTTGCATGTGTTAAGGCGATGAAAATCGCAAAAAATCTAATGAGAAAAACGCGACGCGTTGTTAACACGTATACTTTATGACTCGTAAATTTTGCGCCAAAGCCGATATGCGATGCCAGCAATTTTACGCCAACTTTATAACAAATATCGAAGTCGTGTATAATTAATGATCCAGTGCGTTTTTAAAATTCATCCCCTTTTCACGAGGGTGTTTAAAATTTTTCAATTATTCAATCAATGCTCTGCAGTTTTAATAAAATTATATCTATTTTTTGGAAATAGACGAGCTTTCCAAGGAAAGTATAAATCAAGTAAAAAGGCGATTGCGTTAAAGCACATATTTTCGAAAATTAACGAGAGATAAATTTTGTTTGCTTCATGAAAAATTAATAAATTTCGTCGGTTAACTTACCTTTGTTGAGCCACTGACTGCACCCAGCAGCTTTCTCTCTGCAAATCTGAAATTCAAAACAAAACAAATCTGTTAGGAATGTAAAAAATTTGATCGGATTAAATTTGTTGTATCCTAATCTTGCAAATTACTATTTTTAATTAAAAGTTTATTTATTTAAACATCTCAGATAATATATGTTTGCCATATAAGCCAGTATTGTGCCAATTTGTCATATTTTTGCCAGTACTGTGCCAATGCTGGTTTTCAATACAAAAGAATTAAATATTAATGTTTCCAACTTTTAGATTCGTATCGTTTCTTGAATAAATATTACTGTTTTTAACATCATAGAGACCTATAGTTTTAAATGTTATTATAACAACGTTATATTCCAATGAAACACAAACTATTCAGTTGAATTGTAATGCATAGTCAAATTGAAATTGTTGCATTTTACACATCAAATTCTTTTCCCTCTTTTTTTCAACGGGTGTCAAGGAGAGAACGGATGTTCATCACGCTTTTATCCAGTACGATTTGCTTTGAATTTTTGTCCCACGCCAGACAAAGGACAAATTTTCACTATTGTTAAGTATTGTTCTTCAATTAAAAAACTTTTCAACGGACTTTTCAAACTTATTGCTACAGTTTTTCTTTTGACAGATGCAAATCATTTAAGACAATTATTCAGTTATTTATTACTTTTTTTGTTTAACCAAACAATTATGTAATTCCTCATTTTCCTCAAGTTATATACCCATTACAGCAAAATTCTATTTATTTTATATTCATTAAAATCTCCATTTATATATAGGTCAACTTGTTTAATTACCTCAATAAATCAATAATATTACAAAAAAAATATTTTTAATGATAAAATGATAAGAAAAATTGATATGAAAAATGATAAGAAAATATGATACGCATATGTCGCATGTATGTTAATACATATGTGACATATATCACGACATATATATGTGTTTGTGTACATATATATATATATGTATATATATATATATATATATGTCACGTATATAAATTTTTACATGGGTTCAGTTGTTGTCTGTCTTTCATATATTAAGACGTAGGAGTGTAAATAATTTATCGATGTCAAATCTCCCCAAGATGACGAGTTTACGCGCGCGCCCGCGTCGCATGACCTCCAGTTGGCGTAACTCTCGGGGGTTATTCGTCTCTTTAAAATCAGCACGAATCGACCCCTTTAAGCATCCGCGAATCCCATTTTTCATGACGTGTTTATGAATATGCATGAGTTATGCCGCGACTCGCCACCGCAGGGGAATACTGTTGTGCAACATAATACGAGATGTGCATATTAAACCGCGCGCATGCCCTGCGCAAAACGAGCAAACACCAGTGGAATTAATGACCGATTGTTTTGCCATCGATTCGCGGCTTGTTTTTCTTTCTTCTTTTTCTTCTTCCTCTTCTTCTTCTTCTTTTTTTTTTGTTTTTGTTTCAGTTTTTATCGGTCGAACGAGTGGCCGATTTCGCTTTTAATGATTAACAGCGACATTGCGATTTCGATCAAAGATTAGCGACAGATTACCAAGCGATCCTTTGTGTCAACTTCAAAGGAATTTCCAATTGTTTAAATTTATTCTCTTACAGTATCGCGATGAAATTTCTTTCGTCAAAATTTTTTAATTGGATACTAAAATTGAAGAATCATCGTTTTAACAATGATTCGGTGCAGTTTTATTAAAACAAATTAAATTATTCATTATCTGATTTAACAGTTGGGTTAGTGCTGGCTTAGATTCGTATGTCCATTTATGACAGTAGAGATGTGTTATACAATCAGTACTGTTCTATATGTGCTCCGCCATAATATATAAATGCTAGTTTTATGCCAGTACTGGGCCAATTATCAACTTTAGCCATTTCCACCTGGGTCCTTCGTTCCTATTTTGTTTCTTTCCTGGCGTATAAGTTTCGAACAACGTTATTTATTTAAATTAATAGTATAAAAAAGTTTTCAACTTGAGTTTCATAATATAAGGGACATAACTGTGCGTCACCAAACAAAGTTGTATGACATTTTTTTTTTCATAAATATTCACACGTACGCATAGCAAAGCCCCGAGCTCCAGATATTACAATGAGCGCGCAGTATTTTCCACCTCAAAGGAGGATCGTGGAAAAAAAAGAGCTCTTCGCGTTTATTTTGCATTACAAATTTAAGCCGGTCGCCGCAGTCGCGTCGAAACGTATCCGGAAGATCCGATTTTTCCAACATTTTCCTAATCCTCGGCGAACACACGTGTCGCACTTTTAGGACACTCATATTTGAAAAATTTCTTGGCGCCGTTCCAGACAATGTTGCGCCGCTCCAATATCCACGCTACGTTCGGCAAAAATTGAAAGGCTTCCTTCGTATGCTCGCGAAACATTTAGTAACGTTCGTTTATCTAAACGAGCGTGAAAAAGGGGACGAAAAAATAGGGGAAAAAAGGAGGAAAAAGAAAAAAAAAAAAACGAGCGAGTCGGTGAATTCTAGGCGGTACCGACCAGCGTTTCGGCCCGAATCCTGTTTGGATCAATATGCTCGATTCAGCTTAGCGTGGTCAATTAAAGGACGATACACGGGATTAACTGCAAGTTTACAAAGTTCGCTGTTTCAAGTGAAGAGACTTAATGCTGTTTATGGAGTATGAAGGAGTTTGTGTATGAATGCAGATTTTGGTAGTTAGATTGGATATTATCGAAACTTGCCTCAGTTCGAGCACATAGAAAATTATTATAACAGATTAATGGCTTTTATCTATTTCTTCTCTCTAAAGCAATTCAAGGTCCAATATGGAATTTAATATGAAACAAAAACGGATTGTTAACATTCTGCGTATGAATCTTCGCTTCAACAATTTGTGCATAATAAAATACAATTTCATTCCCCTATTAAAAACTTTGGACATTAAAACTTTACATCTTTTATTTTATGTCATTTGTGAATACATTTTATAATTTTTGATTGTACTTTTGTAGATTTGTCCGTTATGTCCTCAAAATACAAAGATTCTAATTTCTTGCAAAAATTTTCCCTCGGTGCACAAAAACAAATTCAAAGTCACAATTGAAGAACTCTTTTCCAACTGCTATCCCAGTCAAATTAAAAGTTTAGATCTCTCTTTAACGGCGTTTAACGATAAGCACATAAAAATGTTCAATTTTTTGGCTGCGCAAAAATTCATATTTCGCAATTTTCAATGGGTAACGTGGTGCTAAAAAATTCCTTAGGTCGGATAGACGGCTCGTGGAAGGGGCGCTTATTTATCCCTCGCGGCATTATTTTCCTTCGGCGAAAGGATTTTTTTTCCTTTTTCCTTTTTTTTTTTTTTTTCATAGCCGATAAAATTGTCCATCATTCACGCGTCATAAATGTGGGTCACACGTGCGACATAAATGTGTTCATTTTTATGAGACTTATACAAATGACGACGGGATTCGTTTGATAGATTTTAAATGATATCACAGCTTGCGGTTTAGGTCGGATGTCAGCGCCGTGAAATACGACCGATGCAAAAGTCATTAATGTTCGCCGTTACGATCGCTCCGTCATCAATCATTAACGACCCGGTAATTTTCCTAACTGCGCGCACTCCGCGCCAATAGCCGACAAATTGTTTATGATTTTTAAATTGCCCGTACCAAGCTGCGATTCCACTGCAACTCACACTCGCATTTCTCATGAAATTTAATGAATAAAATTACCCTTACTCCTTTCATTTTAAAATAATCCCCTCTCTATATCCCTATATAGGAGGAGAATTTCCAGGGTAGATTTATATGATAAAAATAACATCACTGTCAAAGTTGAACCATACTTGAGCCAGTACTGTGCCATTAATTATACAGTACAGTTTCCCATGTAAAAAATAAAAACAATATCAAACAGTTATTACTTTTCTTTTGTCAATTTCACCTTTCGTGCGTTGACAGACAATGTTCGTTTACGTTTTTAATTGGAAAAAAGTTTTGTTCCTCTGTAACATGAAATGTTTAACCAATATAAAACCAGGCCCGTTGCCTTTACTGATCCGGCAAAACATCTCCTACCAAGTCTTAACTGGGAAAGCAATTTTTGAAATTCCCCGATGCTTTTTCTACCATCACTTATCGCACAACAACGAATTTAGTCGTCGCTAAATAAAGCACCGTCGGTGATTCGCAATACGCGCGAGTCTCGATCGCTGGAGATGTAAAATAAATAAACAAACTGGAGCGCGGCGGCGTAAATTTGAGAATAAATTAAGGTAACCCCGGGGATATTGAATTCCGCCGGCGAGATATCGAACGAGACCCTCGGCGGAATTTAATTTCAAAGTTAATATAATTCGATGTCGCGTCTTTTAATAAACTTTCGGCATAATGGCCGAAAATGTGATATTGCAAAATGCGACACATAATGAAAGAGGAGGGTAGGGGGCCCCCCCCTACCCCCGGGGGAGGAGGTGAGCTCTTGCGGAAGACAATTTTATTGGCTGAAAAGCGTCCTTTCGGGCGGATGAATTTTTACAAGCAGCGCCGGATAACACGACCCACATGAAAATTACAATCCGCTAACAGCGCGTCGCGGCCCCAGGGGCGTATACCCGTACCCGTACCCGTCTCGTAAACTCACGTCACTTGACGTCGTCTCGCGAAATGCAAGCCGGTCTGGCGTGTGTGCTAGACGCGTCGAGTGCATATAAACGGCGCCCCGATAGGGGTTTAACTACGCGCGCGACAGATGCGCCCCGTTCCGCGAGACGCCCGGCTTCCATTTTTGACATCGGCGCCGGGGCAAATATTGCCCCGGTTTCAGGCACGCGGGCGCACCGCCGCCTGCCTACGCCGCGATATCACGTCAAACACGTTCGGTCAACAGCGAGTATCATTTTGTAATTACAGACGGCAAATTGTTTCGGCAATCCCTGCGCTCGGCGGCAAAGACGACGCGCACCGCGAGTTGGATTTCAATTCGACCAAACTATTTCCTCGGCGCGATTTTCAAAGCGGAAACTTCCGAGTGCTCGTAGAGAGGGAGAGATTCGTCGGCAGTTGGTATTACGTTTACAGTATTCCTTCAAATGTAATGTAGGAATATTTGCCAAATATCTTTGTAGCTGAAAATTGTTGAAACAAAAGTTAATCAAAGAATAGAACTGTTCGGGTAAAAATCAACATATATAAATTTTTAGCTGGGATGCTTTATAATTGTGCGATTTAGCAAGATATAATTAAATATTAAATCAGCTCGCTTGGAAATGAAACGTCCCGCTTTATTAAAACATTACGAAACTTGTTAATAAATTATCAGTTGATTTTACACTCGATCCGTCGATACAAACGAGCTTCAATTCCTCTTTCCGGTACGTGTAATTTTTTAATTAAATCCCCCAAGATTTAATTTCACATTGAAACTGAAATGTAAATAAGAGCGATAAAATTGTCCTTTCATCATTTCTTCGCGTAATTTAAAGAATAACACGCTAATTTAATAAAAGTTTCATTAAAGTTACTTGTACATTGGAAATGGCAGAAATTTAACTATAAAAATAACATCGATTCTTCGTTGTAAATATTAAATCAAACGGTTTTATATGTTAACGTTTCAACGTGCAGATATTAATTTTACATTATTCTTACGATAATATGCAATTATAGTAACGAATATTGTATTCCAGCCGTTCACTTTGATAATAAATTTAGTGGATTAATCAAATTCTGTTTTCAACCGGAGGTAAATCTGATTAAATTAATTAAATAACAGAGAGAAAGATTTTAAAATTTAATAAGTAATGCTGCAGTAATTTGGAATTTAAATAATGAATATAATGTTACTTAGCATCCTTACAGGTTGTTAAAACGAAATTTCAGTCTGTTAATATTCTCGGGAAATAATAAATGTAATCACCAACAAAATTTACCTGCGAGATAAGATTTTCCAATGATATGATAAAAAAAAAGCGTTGTTCGACGGTAACTGCAAATTACTTTGACAATTTTTCTATTATTAAAGTATTACTTCTTTATTTATGAAATATATATTACAAAGCACAACTTGGAAATTAAATGACGAAAAAAAAAACTCAACTTGGCTCTCTCTCCCTCTTGCGTTAAATCCACATTTAAAATCATATGAAGCTGAAGCATGAAATGTTTTTGAAAATAAAAATGTAAACAAAAATTGTCTGTCAACATTTTTTCCCTTAATTCCGATAGTTGACACCTTATGTTTATAAAAATAAAAGATAATAAAGTTTGTTTAATACGTGTCATTTAAATCGTATGCATTATTAAGATACATAGGAAAATAAATATGCATATATTGTTACTCCGATTTAAAGAGGAAAAAATTGTCGCAGCTTTGTCTTAATTCCAAACGTCATCGCACTTATCCTTAAGACTGGGCGAAAGCTCGTTGAAAAGCCTTTTACGAAGATGAATTTCGTTTACCTTTCCTCGCCAGGTTGGAGTTTCATTGGAAATTCACTTCGATTTACGCAAATATCCTTTCAAGGTCTGACCGCTAAGGTTTTTGCTTTGACCGTTTAAATTAACGCTCTGCGGCTTCTGTGACAAAAAGAGAATCGAGAGTCCACTCTCGCTCGGGCTATTTTGCACTCGAAATAAATCGTGCGTACCTACGCCCCGTCGGGGACAATTTTTCACCTTTTAATGATTCAATTTCACGGATTATTACAAAGTTTCGCGCTCCTCGGGAATAAAAGTTCGTGATATATAGGCCATGCTTGATCATCCTTATTATCACGTGGCCTAATGACGAGCGCAAAAGTATTCCCCGGGTCGTTGTTGCTGCAGCGAAAAGGAGAAAAAATTAAATAAAAAGAAAACATTAAAGCAACATTATCTCTCGCGAGCGACGAAACTCGCGAGAATTTATATTGCAGTTTTACGGCTCGCTTCTTTTTTTCCTCCTCCTCCTCCTCCTCCTCCTCCTCCTCCTTCTTCTTTTCACTTTTTTTTTTACAATTACAGATTAATACCAATGTCTGGTATTTGATCGATACAAGGATGTGTAAAATTGCTCCTTTTTCACGACGTTACTAGACAAAAATACTCCCAAGTTAATCACAAGACTAATTTGATAACAGTAGAAAGAAGAAAAGAGAGGAATAGAAATTTGAAAAATACCTCATAACTGGAAAAAAATAAAAATAAATTAGGACGATCAAGGCTTTCGTCGGAGCTTTTTTCCCCCCACAAAAAAGCCGATCTTTTTCCGATCTACGCACGCGTGCACGCCAAGTGCTCTCTTCATTGAGTAAAAAAGCCTTTTCTTTTGGACGCAGCTCCTGAAACGGTCTTTCATCTGTCGAATACGTCATTCGATGCAGACTCGAACCGGCTCACCGTAGTCTGCCTCGCTGAAGAACTGTATCCTCGACCGGAAATCTCCATTTACAAAGAAAGGTAAGAAGATTATTGTTTTCATTCAACATTCGTCAAATGAGACGGCGAAAACATCTACTTAAAAATTTATTTTCCATCAAGGAATTACCTTTTTCTTTCTTTTTTTTTTTTTCTACTCCAATTGCTCGACAAATATCGCTTGCTGCAAACACCTTACTTAATTTCATTTTCCTTTTGCAGCAACTCCAATAAAACTTCAAGAACGAAACTTTTTTTATTTTATTTTATTTTTAATTAAGGATATAAAAAGGCTATCTTTTTAAACATTTGGAAGGTCAAATTAATAAAGTTATTTTTTCCATTTCAAAACAACCAAATTGAAAGAAACTTTATTTCCTTTTGCTCTTTAAATGCATCAAGGTCTATATAAAGGCAAAAATGAAAACAATAACAAACATTGTTTCTGTTTTTAATTTGTTAATTTGACCATTTGCATTTTACAAAACAAAATTGATTTACCTTTTCGTTGTGAAAAAACGTTTTGTTCTTAGATTCCATAAAAAAGGAAAATGTCCGACTGTAAACTTTCATTTCGACGGGGTTCGGTTGTTTTGGAAAATATTGTCAGACGGGATCCGAGAGGCGGGGGTGGTCTGAGTAGAAAATAATTCTCATTAAACATTCATTTGATAAGTTTGAAATGGCGGCCATCCAATGCTCGCCGCGACGAGCGATTTAATTCGAGTTTGGAAAATTGCCGCTCGGCATTCGGCGGATTCGCGATTATATTCGAAGGGAGAGCGGGGGAGTTTGGCCCCCGAGATGAGCAACCGATAAAATGTGAAATAGTAGCGTCGTCTGTCCGTGTCGTTGAGACTTATCGCTGGCGCAGAAATTGAATGCACTGTCCCATGAAAAATCAGCCTCTTAAAGTTCCGGCTCGCTTCCATAAAGATACGAATTCTCCGCGAAATGCGTATTTCACTGTCCGCCCGGGGGCCCACACCGTTTTCTCCGTCTTTCCGCGCGGCACCAAGCGAAAAATGGACGATGATTTTTGTTATTGATAACGTCGGCTTTTTAATTATCCGCCTCTTAATGGGACACATTATTTTTCCCGCCCGCGAGAGGACTATCGACTTGGAAGTTACACACTCGGAACTTTTCCTCCTTTCGGTTATTGTAATAATGGCAAAAA
>JABFPN010002446.1:0-22262 GCA_022817305.1 Leptoteleia sp. ZL-2020 | reverse complement strand
ATATGAACATATATGTTTTTTTCGTAATCCATATATGGACCATATATGACCATATATGACCATATATGATCATATATGTTTTTTCTTAATCCATATATGGACCATATATGTTTGATTTTTACTAGGGCTGTTTTATATATAAACGTTGTGGTACTGTTCAATTATTTATTTAATTTCTTCTTTATATTCAATTAATTGTATTAAATACACCCGACTCTGGATATAGCGTGTCTTCGCTCCGACTATAACGTGGAAGACTTTAACAACGCGAACTTGGTAGCAAATTTCAGCGAAGTTTAAGGGAGTGGGGGAAACTTTGGCAACAATGTATTAGTCCACAGACCGCTCGCTATACCCAGAGTCGAGTGTATTCGCGAACCTCGGCAAATGAATAATTTTGATTAATAACAATTACGGCCATTTTCTCTCAATGTACATTATTACTCTTCGCTGTCTTATATTTATCGAGCTATTTTTGTCTGTTTATTTGTCGAACGACAATATTATTAAGAAAGAATTAACGTTTGCATTACACAACTAATTAATTAAATACATTTTATTTTTATAACATTCAATTTAAAGAAATAATCTCAACTACACCGAACGATAGCGACGAAATATAATTTATCGCGTTGATTGGAAACGACTCGCGCATTATTTATTATACAACTTTATTTCAATAGTAATAAAAATGTTAAGAACTTTACTTATTTACGTCCGGCGAGTTACATCGTAGATAAAATCATTTTATCATTCAGGTTTCAACTTTATTGAGGAGAAAGATTGATGTTCAATAATAAATAGTGGTCGGTTATACGCTCGCTTACGAGGAGGAAAATCGTGTTCGTACATTATTTTGAGATCGAGCCGATAATGAAGTGGGATATTGTCATGTTTCTGGTTTAAACGTATGAAAAATTGAGCCATCGCGGGGATAATGACGTATAATAAAGAGAGAGAGAGAGAAAAGAAGAAATTTTTTTTCACACGTGATTAAACAGATAGATTTGTAAGAGAGATTTATAAGTTGACTTTAGGACGATTACTTATTGTATTTTGTTGCGTTGTTAAATGTTAATTAAAGTTGCCGAAAGTGTTAATTAATATTTGATAAAAAAAAATTGACTTTCGTATTCGTGCAATTATATTATTGTATGCAAAGATTATCTTTAATTGTAATTAAACGCTTGCTAGCGTGTCAACGTTAAAAATAATTGCCTTTCCATAAAAGAAATATTTATTGTTCAAACACCGGTTATAAAAAGAAAAAAAAACTCTAATTAAATTTGAGAAAATTAAATATTGAATCAGTCGTGATAATTATATTTGTTTTAATCAAAATAAATGATTGTCGAAGTTCGGATTCGATTTGCAATTAAACAAAACAGTTATTTATAATTGCAGACATATTTTTATGACACGGACAAAATTAAATTTAAATTGATATAATTTATAAATTACAAATAAGACTCAATCTACTTTTTTTCCATTTTTATTCCAAATGCAAATTCAACTTTTTGATTTTTAATTGAAAAAAAAATCAAAGTAAAAGAAAGTTAATTTAATTATATAATTATAATTAAAATTGCAACAATAACAACAACAACAATGGCAACAAAAATAATAATAATGATAGTGATAAGTACAATAATATTAAATAAAATATCTATATAAAGTACAAAAAAAAGGGCCGTCGATATTGAAGAACAAACGTCTCGAAGTCAAAAGTTGGCGAAACGTTTAAGATCGCGCGCGGTGCGCAACGACGACGGGACGCGCCAACGTCGCCCCGCGGATTTTTAATAAAACGGTCTCGGGCGACAAAAAAAAAAATGGTGGCCGACCGGGGGAGTGTTGGGTTTTTGATGGACGCGACGCGCTGCCGCGGGAGAGCCCGGAGCGTGTGTGTGCGCGCATTTTGTAACCTGTCGCTCATATGTGAGATTTTGAACGCATATGGAGCAGGTTCGAATGCGAGTCGAGGAGGTGTTTCTCGCTTCTCGTACGGTCATGTGTGCCGCGCGCGCTCTCTTCGCCAGTCGATGCCACTGCCGAGCCGCGCTCGAAACCCTCCTTCCGCCCTCGCGCGGCCGAACTCCCCTCCCCACCCCATGCAGTGTACCACGTACCCCCTCCCCTCCCGCCACGGCCTAGCATCCCCGTCGCGACGGTATCGCGCACTCAAAATACATTTTCTGCATTTTTAACGCTTCCACTTTGTCGCTTGGGTTTGTACAGATTAGTCGTCAGGTTGATGACATGAAAGGTGGGATTTTAGGCACGCGCGGGTGAAACTTTTGCTTGAAACGTCGTACGATTCATCAACGCACTTTTATCCTAATTCGTTCGATTTGAATGTCGGCATTGTTTTGTTTTTTTGTTTGACCTTAGACTGCAAAAAAAGTTATTGTTATGTTCCTATGTAATTCGATGGGAAAAATATGATGAATAATATCATTGTGAATTTATAAGAAATGTTTGTCTATTTGTTGTAGCAAGTTATATAATTATATATAATGTATATATATTATATTTATTACACATATATACAAACATATATGCCCCCTATATGATATATAACATACATATGGGACATATATGCCACATATATATTGATCTTGAACATCAGATATATTTCTTATTAATATATACAATATATATATGAAACATTTAATTCTTTTTTTATTAATTATTACTTAACTATCTCCCTCTCAAAATTAAAAAAACTCGTTTCATCGATATTCTTAAAAAAAAAAAGGGTGTCACGTGAAGAGCGAGGTGCGCAACCTGTACGCGCGCGCAATCTTTTAACCGTCCGCGTCTCCGCGTGCTTTTCAATCCAAATGCTCTCTTGTAACACGCACGGCGCCACCGTCTCTCACTTGCGCTAGGCGGGACGCGCTCTCCGTCCTTCTCCGTTGCGTCGCGCACAGTACGTGATCAAGTGCTGTAAAATCTCCGCGCTCGCGCGCGCGTGTATTCATTCTTCGTAGCTTACGTCGCCATTATCATTGCCACCGACGTTACTTAAACTTTGTCCCACATAATTGGAGCTTTTCACCCGGGCAAACAATTTTACCGCTTTCTTTGTTTTTTTTCCCCCCCTCGTACCTTTAATGCTACCAAATAAAGCGAACTTTTAATACAGAAACGAAATGCAGTGTTTGGATAGTCCGGCTTAATCAGTAAATAATTAGCCAATAATTAACGAATGTTTAATTAAAGTATAATTAACATATAATTAAAAAAACATTGACGTCGATTGTTCAAATTAAATTTTGTATATTAAATGGACAATGATAATTTATAATCATCCATAATGTTGGTAAAATTATTTTTAAATTTTTAAAGTCGTTAACACTTTAATAAGAAATTATGTATTTTTTTTAATTTTAATTACTTAGAGAATTTGATAAAATTTTAGCATTTCATTGTTTGCGATTAAAGATAAAAAACTATAAATCAGTCAAAATGTTCGTTGGTTTTAAATGTAATTTTAAATGTAATTTTAAATTTAATTAGTTCGTAGAATTTGGCCTGTTTTAAATTATTTATAGTAAATTTTCTTTTTTAACTTATTGCAGGTGGCGATTATCCTATGCAAGCGAAAGCGTCCTCATGCAGTAAGCACTTTATTTATAATAAATATAATATACGTAGCTTCGTTATATAAAAGTTATTTCTCTAATGAATAATTTTGTTAGTTTTATTAGCAAACTAGACATTCTTAGTAAACGGGTCGTAAGCTTGCAAAAATTTCACAATTACTATCTTAAGTTGAGTAAAAAGTATCAGTACGTTGACAATTGTTCCCTAGTAAATATGAAACATTTATGAACCATACATGTTATAACAATTTTATATAAGAAAATAAAAAGTGTTTCATTTTTATTAGGATTAGCACCTTTAGCTAACTTAAGGTAGTAATTTTTCTATTTTTTCAACTATATGACCAGTTTACTAACAATTTCCACATCTATGTTAATAAAAAAATACAAAATTTGTAAGCTCTAAATTTCAATTTTAGTTCATTATTTATATTTTTTTTATGTCATTGTGCCACTTGCAAAGAAAAAGTAGAATATTTTGAATAAAACATTTTCATTTCTGAGCATATTGCAAAAATATTCCATCCGGGTGAACAAAGATTGTTGCTACCGCGAGGTCACGGCCGGCGGGGAAAAAAACGTAAACTTCCGTTTGATTCGCGACGTTGATATTTTCATTCATAAAATCTCTCAAGCGACCGTGGATAAATTGTGTTACGCGCGGCGGCGTAACGGTGCGACTACGCGCAAGGACACGGTTCGCGCCGTTGAATCTTTTGAATTAACCGCCGTTGAATCTTTGAATTAACCGCCGTTCCCGCGCAATCGATACTTCTACCCATCTTTGTCTTTAACTATGATACTAACGATGAAATAAGGATGGAACCATCAGTCTTTCAACTTTTTAATATATAGATCTGTTAAATGTAGATCATTGATCATTGACTATTATTCTAGGTTCAGATGAAAGCACCAATTCGAACGACGAGCCTCAGCCATCCACTTCTTACGCGCTAGGGGAACCGGCAATCAAAAAGAAGAGGGGGAATTTGCCAAAACGAAGCGTGGACATCTTAAAGAAATGGCTCCACGATCATCGGTACTACGCCTACCCGAATGACAGCGAAAAACTGTCATTAGCGAATGACACGCACTTATCCTTATTGCAAGTAAGTTTTCTCCGAATGTTTTTCAATTTATCCGAATTTTTCACTTAGAAAACCCTTCAATTATACAGTTCGTCTTCGTTTGACATTCAAATTTGGCGCGGTTGCGTGCGCACTTTATCCTAGAACTGCAACTTCACTTGAATTTTCAATTTATCAGATTTTTTCACTTGGAAAACCGTTCAGTTGTACAGTTCGTCTTCGTTTGACATTCAAATTTGGCGCGGTTGCGTGCGCACTTTGTCCTAGAACTGCAACTTCACTTTACTCGAATATGGTTGAAAAATAATTCCAAAAGATAATAGATAATTGAAGGGGTTGGACGATTAAATGATTTTAATATCAATTTAAGTGTTAAATAAAAAAAAAATAATTAACATGGAATGTTAAATTTTTTTTTAGGTGTCAAATTGGTTCATTAACGCCAGACGGCGTTTGTTGCCAAACATGATTTTGTCGGAGGGTGGTGATCCAGAACAGTTCACCATTTCACGGCGGAACCGAAGAGGATCCAACGTCCGTTACGAGGCAAAATTAACGGACGATGATGAAAGTAATAGGCATATGGCCGCTGATGCATTAATGATTATTCGGTAAATATTAAAACAATTGAAAATTATTAAGATTAGTATATAAGTATATAAGTTTCACATTTGCTTTTGCTCGTTTATATTGTAAGTTACTAAATTAAGGCATTTTTATGTTTAAATTTAATTATTATTATTTATTATTATTATTATTAACTAGTATTAGGTATAATTGACACTTAATACATTACACTTGTTTTGCAGATAAGTATTACTCTTACAACACAAACATAAAATATACAAACACACACTCACAAAGTGCTCGCATGAATAAACTGAGAAAAAGAGTAATATCAAGAATTACTATTTTTAATATTAATTTGAGGATACATCAGAAATGTACTTATGATTACTAATAAAAATTATCGATAATAATACAAAAAATTGTCCACTAGTTTTCAATTGAGAAATACTAATATTTTATGATCATTATCTAGTATTTTTAGTATTACAAATTGTCTCATTTCATTGGTATCCTTAAATTTATAGTAATGATATTAATTCTGTGTTGAAATTTCATAATTAACATTATTTTTTTCTCAGTCTAGTATCTAGAGTATACATACATATATATATAAACACGTTATTCCAAACCTTAAAAGATTACACAAGTTTTTTTTGTTAACACTACATAGCCATATTACAATTCACAGACTCAACAAACACCTTACATAAAAATAAGTTGGACGAAGATATCTATTTTGTCCTTTTTTTTTCAATTAAAACACAATTTTATTAACCGTCACAAGTTAGCATTCGACTTTTACCTGGTCTTTACACATTCAATTTGGTGATTAAGATACGATCTTTGACCAATCGGACTGCAGGGACTAATTTGACGATATTAAATTCACTCGCGGACTGGATAAAAGTCGAACGCACTTCGTTAATAAAATTGAAAATACATTGTTAATGATATGAGCTGTGTTTTATCTTTTAAGTAATGAGGATGACAGTCTAAACGATTACGAAAGCTCTCGTAGTGAGGAAGATCGACCTTTAGCACAATGGTCACCGAATGAATCTTTTTCGGATATAAGAGTTGAGCCTAATCCTCAACCACCATACGACGATTTAATAAGTCACCCCGCAAGGCGAGGGTAAATATATTGATAAATCTAATGGAACTCGTATGTTTTGTTTAAACTAATTGCTTGCTCATTTCTAAGAAATACTATAATTTTGCATGTTTAAATTTGCACGTTTTAATATACACAGATAATTGTATGCTTTTCTTCTAACATTAGCCCTTAACAAATGAACTGATAATTTCTTCAAAGTTGGTAAATGATTTCTTTTCTCTCCTTAATCTTTGGAATACCGCACCCGTCCGTTTAGGTATCTAATACCAAAATATTACTATCATTGGTATTGGATTAAATGTCAAAAAAAAGGTGAGTTGACAGTCGTAAGTTTGAATTTCTTCCGGTTAGACTCTCTAGCTATCTCCATGGTACCAAGATGCAGTAACTTTGATGGCTGGTAACAAGTTAGATTAATCCAATGAAAGAAATCCAATGCTCGGTGCATTGGATTGTACTGTTTCGTCGAATAAGTCTCGGTATTCTTAAGGTTAATGGCGCAGATTTGTTGGCAATCTATGCTGCTCCCTAATTTCCACACTAAATGTGTCGTAATTAACACGAAATAAAATGAAATTGTTTCCTTGTAGATGGTTTTTATATATGAGAATTCTAATATTCAATTTCTCTGTTTAGATATGGAGTCAACAACAATTTTTGGAGCGCCCCAAGGGAGTCTTCCCTAAATTCTAACGGAGGACAAAGCGCCGAAGAAGATTTTAGCGAATCTTCTATGAATTATGAGGAGAGCCAAATGGTCGAGGAGAGCTACGACGACCCAATGGACGGTAGTAATGTGAGCGAGAACACCATTACTGCGGAGGCTGCGGCGGAAGTGGAAATCCCACCTGGCCAAGCAACACCACCACCTACGCCACCTCAGGACGAAGATTTCCGAGGCTTGTACATGCTGATGGAAGCCGCCGTAGCTGTTATGGAGGAAAGGGAGAGAGAACAAAATCAATCTCCATAGAAATAATATTAATAATAATAATCGTGTAAAATCTACCGGACTACATCTTGTTCACCGTAATGAGATCTGATAAGACTGTATTATATATTAATTAATGAATAAATGACGTTTATTATAAGTGAGAAAGGGCACAAATTTGAAATCCTCTTCATGATTAGTAGAACATAAAAAACCATAAAAAAAGTAAAAAAACCATAAAAAAAGTAAAAAAAGCAAAAAGTACAAAAAAAAAAGATTAAATGCAATTAATAAAAAATTGATATTGCCAAATCGGAATGCAAACATCATTTAATTGAGTAATTGGATGAGAGATTATTAAAAGTTCATTAAATCATATAAATAAAAATAATTTTAGGTCAAATTGATTTTCGTTGATGGTAAGATTTTATTAGTTTGCATCGAAATTGAATAAAAATTCTAAAATGATGTTGATATTCCTTCTTGATGTTAAGATTGAAACAGTTCACATACACGGTAAAGTAAAAGCGCCAAGACAGAGATGACATTGTGCAAATCTATCTGAAGAGAATTCTCAACTTCATACCTAAGTCATTTAGCGCTTTTGTGTGTTCATTTTTCAATGTCGTATGTATGGATTTGAATACGTGTGTGTGCGCGATAGCACATTTGTGAATGCGTAAAGTACTTTTTTTTTATATATATAAACAATAAAAGTTTTTTACAAGTTTATATATTGACGTTTCTTAGATGTACATATTAAGTAGCGAAAATAGAATTAAGACTCGGAAAGTATTTGCACCAATCACCTGGGATATCCTAAAATTTTTTTTTATTCTTTCCAAAATTGACACTTCATTCTATACTGAGATTATATAAAATTCAGAAAAATAATTTTCAAAATATTTGCTCAACGTAATCATAAAGTATTAATCGAAACGTCAACTAATAAAAAAAAGCATTATTGTATACTTATGTGTTCAAGAAAACAATAATTTTTTGTAACACGTGCTCAGAAACTGTCCTGTTTCCGTCCTGTTTAGAAGACGAACGTCTCCTTGGAAACAGCTGATTTTCAAACAGAACGGAAGCAAGGCACACTCCTTGCACGTGTTACAAAAAATAGTTATGCACCAGGGATGGAGCGACGATTAGACATAATCACTGTCGCTCCATCCTTGGTGCATAATATACTATTGTAGTCCACCATCCTTTCGCCTTTCTTCGTGACTCAAGTCGAGAAATTGAACTCTGCATTTACATTTCTGTTTCTTTAAGTGTATATGCAGTTCGGCTATTGGACTGCTATTTATACGTGATTGTAACGCTGTAAATATTGTGAAAAATAAAATGTTTGTATACACTGTGCATAAACATCGGTACAAAAAGCCAAAGACTTAATTGATTATAGTTAATGTACAAAATATTGTTCGATTTTAAGGTGGTTGTCCATGAGTTGACTATAAACGTAAGTTACTATTTTATAATAAGAGAAAAGAAAAAGTGCTATTTTTTAATTCCATATCATCGAAATGGCCTTTCATCCATCATTTTTACAGTTCACGTTTTCTCCAAAAATAATAATAATAAAAAAAATACTCAAAAGAAAGCAAAAAGAGAACAAATTAAAGACAAGTAGATAAACCTGCAATTTAATACATGTCAACGATAAAAATGACCGTCAACGTATGCAACAATTACCTTATGAACGTAAACACGCGATATAAAATGTTTGCGCCAATCATCTTTAAGTGTACGATTTAATTTTATTGTTAAGCAATTAGCGATGGCATTGTCCAGTCATTCATTTTTAACGAACAAAGTAATATTTATTATGAATTATAATAATGAATTATGGAACTGAATGATGAAACGTTGTTAAATTTTAGGATTTCAAAAAAATAACGTTTGTAAATATTTAGATGATATTAATGAAACAAAAGTAATAAATTAAGTTTGCTTACATTTTTTCTATTTTGCAGACGTCTCATTTTTCAGTACCGTTAATGTTTATAATAAATAATTTGTGTATGAAATACAATCCATAGTTAACTGTACGCAAAATTACACAAAGAACAAAGTCAGTGATCTAAATATCAGCAAAATAAATTTGAATATTATATCGAATAATGAATGAAGATACGGAGTTGTACCTATTTTTAAATCGGAAATTAAGCTTATGTAAATTATGTTATCCATCGCTAATTCTAATTAGTTGATAACGCGCTGTTTAAAAGTACAATAGATTATAATTACTGTAATTGTTAACAAAATCCAGTTCATTTGGACATTACGATCAATTCGGGTGTAATCTTCAAATGAGTCTGTGCTCTATCATTTTCAGTTTTTAATTTTCTTTTCCTTTTTTTTTTTTGTTTAATTATTATTTATTTCAATTAAGCACTCCCCTTGTGGAAAAGAATGCTGAAAAATGCTGCAAAGTGTTGAAAAACGGTGAAAAACACTGAAAAACTGCCAAAATTGGGACTTTTCATCATTTTTCAGTTTTTCTCAGCATTTTTCAGTAAATTATTTCCACTAGGGTCATTATTCTCAGCCGTTTGGTTTTCTGCAAACCATAGGCGACGTTTTGTCGATGTAAAAGTTTCCAGTGTTTGCGATTAACCTGACGAAAGGAGAGTCAAAATTGTCCTTTTTTTTTCCATCAAAAAATAAGAAAAGGCAACTGTTTGTTACTGTGTCGTGATGGTTTTCAATTGTTGAATGGTGGAGAATTTAATGATCTGGTTGTTTATTGATAAGCGAAATGTAACGTACGTTACCTTTCTCGAACGAAATCATTTGTTTCTTCCATTTTATTACTTTTTTTTTATTCAAAATATAGACTTTAGATTAGTTGCTAAAATGTACTTATTACAAGGAAGTGATTGCAAACAATCACAGTGCTTCCCGAATCACAAAAAGAAAAAAAAAGAAACAAGAATATCAAAAGGAGAATAGCTACAAAAAAAAGACAAGTTACGAAAAAATGTTGCACTATTTGCACGCATAGAGTTCCTATAGTGGCGTGAAACGCTGGTGCTGACTTTATTAAATAAACATTTGGTCTCCAAAAGAAAAAAAAAAAAATTGGTGAAGCTGCGATGGCGTTTCGATAATTGTTACGTGAATTTTAGAACAAAGGTGCCTTGTTAATGTTAGGAAAATTGATGAAACGCGTGTAAAAACACCTGTGGAGGACGCTTTGGATTTTTGTACTTTTGCATGAGACATCCGTTGTGATTGCGATCCTCCAGCTCAAATATTGTTTCTTTTTGCTGTATTTTATTTTTATATACTTCCTTTTTTTCCGCGAGGTTGAATGTTGTATTTTGAATTACGAAGATGAGAGAAGAATTTGTACTGAGAAGACTTTACATGTCTCAAAATGCGATAGTGACGTTTTATTGATCAATTCCTTTATCTATTCTTTCTGTTTTCTTTCTCTCGTCATACTTTAAGCAAGAAGTTTGTATAATGAATAACTTAATGAAATTCCGAGCGTGAATCATTTGCGATGTGGTTATCATTTTTTTACATTAAATAAGCGTTTGAAATTTTATTTATAAGCAATACTTAGTCAATAAAAGAAATACATTTTCACGATTGATTGACTTGATTTTATTAAAAATGCCACATTTGTTATAGGTATGTGTGCATTTTAATCCTTCATCAATTAACATATCCCTTAAGAGAAGCAAAATATTATTTAATATTAATTATTATACAGGTATATGTTTGTAATATTTAATATTAATATTGTTTCTAGATATATTGTATTCATATTAAAATTGTTAATTTAATATTTATTTAATATACAGATACAATTTATTTACTTCAATTTATTATTTAGAATTGTATACATTGAATAATTTTTAATTAAAGATAATTTTATTATTTTATTATCGAGGTGAAACGTCACGTAAATATTTTTCATTGTTAATGGTTAGTTTATGAAACAATATTTATGTTCAATAAATTTGAAATATCTGTCTTTGCCGCGCAAACTTATTATTGGTTAACAAGTAATTCCATATTCTCGTTGATTAAATTGACCGTCGGTACTGCTTGAGTGAGACAAGCATATAAATTTTAATGAGCTAGAAGAGGATGCACAATACTGCTAGTTACTTTCGGAACATAACCATTTATCTTGTGAGGATTTATTCCTTTTCTTCATTTTATGATAACTTGAAAGAGAGAAATGAAGAATCAATAATATTTTCTGCAAATCTTTTCCACTTCTAGTGGAGATATTTAGGCCTGGACTCGCACTTGAAGTTATAGAAATGTAAAACCTAAAACCCTAGACAAGGATAAGCATAGAAAAATGGATTTTTGTACGAGCCACATAGAAACGCGGCTTAATAATTAGATGTTGACTTTTTAGTTTGATGTGTTAAGTAATAATTGAAGTGAAATCACTTTGCTTTTTATACAGTTCAAAATTATTGATTATTAATTGTTGCATATTTATCTGACGTTCTGTAATAAGTACTAGGTTAGCTGCTTTTGAGAAAGCTTAATAAATGTCTCAAATAGTAAAAAAGGTTAGTAGATATTCCAAGTAATTTTATCAACATTTATTATTTATATTACAAACGTTTGTTTTAACTGAATCAAAAAACATTATATATACCAATACATATTTTCAAATATATATATATATATGTAAATTGATTTCAAATAAATCAAAATATAATAAATATGAATTTATTTTTATATTTGTAATGTGTTTACATAATATCTTAAAATTAAATCTATTTTTACATATTATTATTTCCAAATTAATCTTTTAATACTAGTCTATTATATATATGTTTATAAATAATGTTTTCTTATAAATGATGTTTTTTTTTATTTATTTCAGTGTACAGGCTTGACAGGCCTAGCAGTGGAAGCTTATCCTCATCGAGCGTTAGTTCGAATCTATGAAAAATGTTTACGCCAACTGAATAAACTACCAAGTGACTATATATACAGACAACGCACTGAACAGCTTATCAAAGAAAGGCTGGCCATAGTTAAAACTGTAATTCTTTTTTATTTAAAATTATTAATTCAACAACTTTTTTACTTATGAATAATTTTACCACCATATTTTTTGGTACAATATACTTAGTCAAAGGATTTTATATATTATACATTAATGTTTCTACCTAATTTGATTGATGAAAAATGCTGAAGTAAAATTATTCATAATCATAATATTAAGACGATAAAAATTATATTATCAAAATTTTTACTTTATTAAATACTCTCATAATATGATTTTAGACACCGAATATCAAAGATGTGGAAGAAAAGATCGGACAAGGTCAAGCCGAAGAACTTTATGTACAGGGTGAAAATGAAATGCAACTGGCCCGCAATATGTTACAATGGAAACCATGGGAGCCCTTGATACAAGAGGCACCACCGAAACAATGGTCCTGGCCACCACACAAATAATTTATTAAAAACAATTAGAACTGTATAGATGAAACTGTGTAAAAAAAGTTTAATGGTTAATTAAATTAAATTAAAATCATTTAGATATGCTACTTGGAATTATTATTATATTATAATATATATAAAGTTTGTATTTACAAATATTTATGACATATGGAGTGAAATAAGTATACAAAAACGTATTTTAGAAATCATCTAATAATTTATACAACATGACAAAGTAATCAATATTCCCTTAAATTTATGTATCAAAATATTTATAATATTTATCCAATGAAATTCATAACAACAAGATGTAGAACTATTTGCGCAAAAATGAAATCTGCAAATCCCCTCTCAGGACTGATCCCATGGAAATGAGATTTATTTTGCGGATTCACCTGTAATCTTAAACAAACTGAAAGGAAAATATTTCATAATTAGAAATTCTAAAAAGTAAACAACATTGTCTTATAAGATATTGGGTTAATGTAAAGATTAGTAACAACAATAACAAATATATTATATTATTATAAAATTAACTTTTTTAAACAATCCAAATGGTTCAATTTTGACATATATAACCAGATTATACAGAACCTTTATTTGTAATAACTGATCAGTAACAATTTTCAAATTTATTTAAAAAGAAAACATCAATAAATACGAGGAAAAAGATTCGTACCTCCTAGAATAAAGCAAGATATACATGAAATGAATCCACTGAGGAAACTATTGAATGGAAATAGTCCAACGAGACAGCAATAAACAAATTGTATAACCCCAGTCAAAAAGACGTAAAGTAAATATGCGTCAATGATTTTCAACTTCTTTGGTGTTGTTTTCTTATATTCTTGGAAAAGCTTTCCAATGACTGTGATTAGTGACATCTTTGATACAAATATATTTCACAGTTTATTTAATTGAATATTCAACGAAATTAATTGTTTTGTACCCACAAAAGTGTTGCGTGGCAAACTGACATATAGATACAGCCAACACCGGTATCGGATACGAAGTAGCCACAGAACATAGGGAATATAGAGGAGAAATCTACGATTGAACGTGGATTATGGAAAACGTCTAGTTTAGCGACAAGTTCAATATGAATTTCTACAATTTTTGTATTGATTTTATTTATTTATTAAATTTAATAAGTATTTTCTTAATTAAATTATGAATTATATTATACGATATACATTATGTCTCATTTCGACATTCAAATTTGGCGCTTTTATTAAATTTTATTTTTCTTCCAATGGTGTGAAACTAACTTCCTATCGGTCAAAGTTCTGCAGTGACATTCAGTTACGAGCCGTACGCCGCAGTTTTATCTTAAATTTTTAAGTTATTTTGTTTATCTCAACACTTTTTGATATTCTGTAGTTTTAATTTGACTCGTGCGACTAGCTTCACATTGAACCTGTCGGTAAACTAGACTTTAGTTGTAGATTATCTTGGAGAAGCGTAGTGGCCGTGGCGGCGCTGTTGTTCGGGTGGATAGATTGTTACGTTGTCGACATTTCATGGATGATAAATGATTAGCTCGTTTTATCATTGATTGGTAAGTTACATTTAGTTTTTAATGGGTCTCCTGGACTTTTACTACGCAAAAATGATAACTTTATATTCGAGAAATGGCAAAATATGTACAGCGGTGTTACTATCAATCGGGATACATTGATTTATAAACATAACCTTGATAAGCGGCAAAGAGAGACAATGCATACATATAAAGATACATATAGGTTATATGTATATAAATTTATAAGCAGCGAAGAAAGATAATGAATAAATACACAAACGTACACACATATATTATATGTATAAATTTGTAAACATGGTAAGAATTATATTATTGATTTTCTGCCAATGTACATAATTAATAATTAGAATTTGTCCGACATCTAATTCAGTTATATATTTTTTTTCGAAACAGTAATAATCTATTTAAAATTATATTTGTTCAATATATAAAACAATAATAATTTAAAGGTTAATTTACAAAATATATTCAAATAATTGTATACATTTGACTTAATTTTCATTTACTTTATTCTTTCAATGTAACGCAACAAATAAAATAGTCTAAATAAAATTTATTTTATTTATCAGTGTTTTTTGACTTCGGTTAAATTATTTGAAAGTATAGTAGACATTTTTCTCCGACAATTTTTATGATATTCTTCAATTGTTTTTGATTATTTATGGTAATTTTGATGTGACTGAAGTTTCTAATGATATTCTAACGAATTTCACGAAATTTTGAAAATTAAGATTAACGACCAAAAACACTTCGTAAACGTTTATAAATACATACCCCAAGAACACACTTAGGTTCAGTGAATGTTAATCCGCAACATTCATAGAAGGTCAAAATTACGCAAAAGTTCTTCTTACCCGGCATTTTAGGTTTTTCGGCCCTTTTCCCTTGCGGGCCCTTTTTTTTACCTGGCGTCTTGGTCTTGGTCTTGTTGGTCTTGGTGTTGGTCTTGGTGTTGGTGTTGGTGTTGGTCTTGGTCTTGGTTTGTTTTTGGGAAATTTAATTTGTTTGTAAAACTGGTATTTTTATTGTATTTTAAAAAAGTGAAATGATTTATTATTCACAATATCACGCAATTTCAGTTCAATCTTCATAATACATATAAAGGTTTCACCTAAAATATGTTAACAATAAAAATACCAGTTCTACAAACAAATTAAATTTCCCAAAAACAAACTGACGATACAAATGATGCTTTAAAATGGATACTATTTACCCTTAAAATATGTACAATTTTAAGGTAAAGAAAATATTTTTCATGAAGTTACTGTATGTAAAAATACTAATTCTGAATAAAAATCTAATCTAAATTAAAATTGTGAAAAACTTTTGTGATTTTACTTCTATGCCATTTATTTTTATTGCGAAAGTTCTGACTTCATCTTAATATATTAAATAAGAATTTTTAATTTTAAATAATAATTATAAAATAATATTTCATAATGAAAAAAAAAAAATAAATAACTTTTTCATTATGAAAATAATCTAATTGTCGATAAAACCTGTAAGAACATAATCAGAGTATCATATTTAATTATTTCGCTACATATTTGCATTAAAACATTACAAGTTTTGTTTCGCTGTTTTTGGAAACTCATAAACTAGTGAATTTCTATCCCGAATGCAGTCGGCCATGTGCCTAGCGATTTCGAACGAGCGCCGCCGAAGATACTCGAATACGATTGCACACCTATACTACTACATAGAAAACGTCCCACGCCCCACGGCTCATTGGCATCACTGTCTTAGACTACATTTACTACAGAAACAACTACGTGTTTTATGCATGTTGAGTGAGATAGAATTTATCAGGTATAACCGTCTTTGTTAGATAGTCAACATGAAAAGTTATAGCGTAATCGGAAAATATTTTCAGAAAATATTATTGATGTTTAATTTTTCTCTTTTAAGGTATCATTAATTGAAGAAGAAAAGAGATAAATCCTCACAAGATATTATAATGTCACTTTCTGAATAACGGAAGCAGTTTTGTGGAACGCTTCATTGCTAACTTCAAGTGTGTACCTCTGACCAAAGCACTTGTCATTGATTTTGTGTTGTTTCTTTATAACTTAAAAAGTAACACTATACCTAGCGGCATAACAAAAAAAAAAGAAAAAAAAAATAATGTGGTTTGACATGTTTTCAATTTTACATAGTTGATAGTAAATTGGAAGCAGGGAATTGTTAATATGGAAATGATCTACAACCAAATTCACAAATAATATTTCATAATACATTAAATAAAAATGTAATTATATTAATTACTTTAATTACATATTTTCAATTTTAATAATAAATTTAAAAATAAATTAAAAAATGGCAATGAGCTTGGGTAAGAAAACAATTTTAGTTTATACCTATATTATTGACAGTTAAAATAACAATGTAATTAATGTATTTCATTTATTTTGCAAAATTATGGTATAAAAAATGAGTATACAATATAATATTTCATTTATAAAGTATCATATTATATGTACATACTTTTTGCTTCACAAATGACTTTATATTCTGTTATGATTAATATTTATGTTTAATATTACTTGCATTTGCAGAATCTTTGATTGGACTTCTATTAGTCTCACTATTTTGGGGTGTCACAAACCCATTTATGAAAAAAGGTGCAAAAGGAGTGAATGAAATAAAAACTTCTTCACGCATTCATCAATTTGTCAAAGAAGTAGGCTTTTTAGTGAAAAATATTCAGGTGTGTTTTTAATTTATAGTTTATATATTTACTAAATCAAATTTGCATTATTTATGTAAAATTCAATTTATTGTTAGTTAAGAAATCATATAAGATACAATTTTATTAACTATATTATTTTTATGTAAGGAACATTGCATAATAATTTATTCTCTTTATTTCTTCTCGACCGTAAATTTTTATACAACAGACTAACATTATATCAATTCGTTAGATTGGCGTTTCGAGAAGAAATAAAGAGAATAAATAATAACATTAACAGACGTTAAAAATACAGTATTGCATAATAATGTACTCATATTATTATGATAAAAGAATTCTTGTGTGTATAAAATTTAAAATTTAACAAAATAGTGTTTGAGAGAAAAAGTATCTTCTTTTTAATTTAAATATTATATGTAGACAATAGTTTCATTATTGTTTGTTGATAGAATTTTTAATAATTGCATTAATTGAATAAAGTTTATTCATTTTATCGTATTTTTCAGTATTTAATACCTTTTCTTCTTAACCAAGTGGGCTCTGTATTGTACTTTATAATATTGCAAAATACAGATTTATCTTTAGCTATTCCAGTTACGAATTCTCTTACCTTTATCTTTACTGCTATCACTGGATGGATTTTAGGTGAAGAAAAAGCAGATAAAAGTAGGAATATTTCTTTTATAATTCAATAATTATATCAATAACAATATGAGCACAATTGATACTTAATTATTTTTAGGTACTTACTTTGGAATGATTTTAATATTAATTGGAACATCTTTGTGTTGTTTTGATAAAGCAAACAGAGAACCGATACTAGGATAAATTATGGAATAATTTTATATAAAAAATTTAATTTAAATTTTTATAAACAACATTTATTCTTGTAAGGTGAAGCAAATGAATTAAAAAGTCAATAAATTATATTTTTTATCATTTTTATAATTTATATTGTATGCTTTCCCAGTTTGTAGTAACTAATAAGGGTGTTTAAAAATTAATACTTATATAAGATATCAATTTTTAATTATAATGTAAAGAATTAGTTGATATTCAAAAGTATAATACATTAAGTAATATATCTGCAATATTAAATGAGAACAATACTCTGTTAGTCATTCATAATTACCTTTATTTAATGCTTTAATTGTGTTACAAAATAAATTCTAAAGTAAATTACTTTTGCTTGTTCGACTTTACAATCCAACAGAAGCAAAAGTGCGCGATATGTTAATCAAGTTTAATTTTGAAATACTTTGTAATAGTATTGACACGACTACGGTTTTATTTACATTTTAATGCTAATTTAGTAAAACTGATAAATATTTATAAATATATACACACACACGCAATTAGCACCAAATAGGAATTCATTCTCTGTGGTGCAACTGACAAGTTCTCAATGCCACATCTCAACTATACAAGTTTATCACAAAGTAATGCACAATTTGGATCAATTGCTTTATTTCTCATCGTTATCCATCTACGTATTAACATAAAATTTTGATTATCGATACGTGTGCGTACACTGAAGAAAAGTGTAAAACGAATTGTGGGAACAATTAATTTCAGCGTTTTAAATACATATTTACAATATTACAACAAATAATTTAATTCAATTCAGTTTCAGTGGATAAAATTTTGTGTATTATAATTTATTGATTGCAGTACACTTTTAATTAAAGTATATACCGTTATTTGAGTTTGCCATTTTAAAACTAAAATTTGTTTAATCAACACAAAAAAAAAAAAAGAAAAAAAATGGCACTTCTATACTCACGGGTTATGAGTATTATAATAATTTATTTTATTTCGATGGATTGGACAATCAATTAGTTGTGATAATTTATTGATGGGCATCTCATACCCGTCTAACTCTACAAAATTTAAATAAATAAATCCGGTAGAGGGAATGGTTGCGCTGTATTTCAAATACTATTTATTGTTCATTAGATAACGAGGAACTGTTTTAATTCGCGACTGCGTCTACACTGATTTGTTTCCATTGTACAAAAGTTTTTTTTTTATAATTAAATATTGGAATCCCTATATCCTGTTTGATTTCCTAAAAAAATGAACGCTGTTCAATTATGGCAAATTTTAAATTTCAATTTTCTTTACATATATACATCACCATACTTTCGTATTTACATTCATTACAAATTCAAAAGAAAATTAATTTTGAGCATTTCTCTGTATTCCCATATTTAATTACAAAATATTCATTTTTATATACATCTGACAAAAATTCTATTTTTTATGTCTCGTTCTTTTCATTTTATAAACATTGTATGCAATCAAACGTGCTATATGTATGCGTGTGTATAAATAGTGTAAATTTGCGTATAATTGTTTGGAAGCTAGTTAAGTGTCACGTTGTGTTATGAAGTACGTGGCACGTGTTACAATTAAGAAGAATTCAAGTTTTACATTACTTTCTTTTTTTTTATTTCATTTTTATTCGGCGTATTTAAAGGACAGCCTGATTAGTAATTTTAGCCAATTACGTTGCAAAAGACCGTGCTTTTCCGCCCTAACGCTGTAAGTTATGTTGATAAGAATTGCTTATGAAACTCAAGACTAGCATTGGTCAATGGCCTCTCTTTTAGGACCGGGACTTTTTGCTTCGCAGCTTGAACCATCCCGCACTTTTGTTTGGATCACGTGGAACCGATGTAGACCTGCTCAGTTCTGATCGCGAGTTCACGCCCCGAGATTTGCTGGACAGTGATTCTGTTGATACTGTTCTGTCTGCCTTATGCTTGTCCTTCGATTTCAAAGTACTACGATTGATTGTACCTGAAAGAAAAGATACCTGCAATTCAAATTATGTAAATTCTCATTATGAAAAATCTCTTAAAATATTTATAATTTGTGTCATTAAACCTTATCGTTGTATAGAAAATATATATATATATATATATATATATAGAAATGATTACATTTGACAAATAATCCATAGTTGTTATGTAAGAAAAGAAAAAAAACTTGATTTCCTTTTATTTATCTTCATACACGGAGAGAAATACCGTTTGATAAATTGCAATGTATATAGGATATCAGTGATGATAATGTCACATTTAGCATTTTTAGAAAACAAATTTCGTATTATACAAATAAATTTCTGAACAGTACAACTCACGTTGTAATTTTTAAAACTTTTAGAAGCACTGTTTAGAAATTTATTTGTATAATATGAAATTTGTTTTCCAAAAATGCTAAGTGTGACAATATCATCACTGATTTCCTATATACGTTGCAATTTATCAAACGGCATTTCTCTCCGTGTAATGACTACGAGATAATCCTAAAACTTTACTGTGCCCTTGCTTACTGTTTAATAAACAATATTAATTTTCCAACCAATCAGGCTTCAATGACTCTTATTCTCATTTCTCGTCAAACAGAAAATAATGGTGCCGTACAATACAGAAACCAATAAGCACCTGTTTTCGAGAGGTTGTCCTTGCTTCGACGAGCCTCCTTGTTTCGGCGATTCAAAGTTTCGCGGCTTCTCTGTCTCCGTCTCATCGTAGTCAGCGGCTTTTGATGCTGCGTTTGATCATAATTGATTTCGTAAGGCTCTCGATAATGCCTTGGTCGCCAAGGAGCCAGAACACTGACGCTCCTCGAAACTGTTCTGGTGTGCGGTTGAAGTGGTCGATTGAGTTCCTCGCGACTCGCCGCACGACGTCTCTCGTTTGGTCCCGGAATTTCGCCAACTGAAAATTGGAAGTTGCGTTACACGTTCGTTCCATGGCGTGTAATAACTAAACTAACGAACGAAACGATTTACCAGTCGCCGCGTGAAGATAAACCACGGATCGTTGCGATCTTTGGGAATTCTGGCTCTGCTGACTGCTGTCACCGGTCGTGCTTTCTCCCGAGGATAAAGCGCTTTCAGCTAGCCTCGGTTTCCTGGGCGGTAAAATGCCTAAGCCGTGTCGATTCGATTTCGTGACATCACGTCTTCCACTGACGTGGTCGTCCGTTCGTTTATTCCTGCGGAATAACGGTCCCGTCAGTATAATGATTTTATTTTTATTCGGACTTCATTAATTTCAGCGGAGAGACATTTCAGGCCTCGGTTCGGTAGCGGTAACATTTTTATTTTGACGCTTGATTAAGTGGGAAGTCCGCGCGGAACATCAAGTATGCGCGCATATTCTCCGGACATTTACATAAGTGGACGTCATTCAATTTGATAACATTAAATCGTGGGCAAAAATTTGATACTTGGCGCGTAACAATTAAATTTCCGTCAAATTAATTTACCTTTATTTACCGTTACTTGCTGTTTCGTTAAGAAAAGAAAGAGGAAAGAAAAAAAGGAGAAGAAAAGAAAACAACTCCGGTACCATTTAAATTGTTATCATACTGCTCGAAGGAACAGCAGTTACCTGCGATCTCGATTGGACGATATCGATTCCTGATCCGTATCTCCGAAGAAGCGGAGACTCTTCTGTACTGACACGCGTTCCGGCGCCGACGAAGCCTCCTCATCCTCCGTTCCCGTGGTTAAAATTTCACTCTCTGGGATCCTCGACTTCTTGTCGATGGGCTGAAACGAAAGTTGGATGTTAATCGATTCGGTTTCTAAATGTAAGGTGAAACCGTCCCCGGGGGTCCCGACCCCATAAGCTCCGCGGAATCGACCGATAGATCATCGTTCACGGCGAGATCTTCGCACACGCAATCAAGTCCGACGGCGGCGCGATCGGAATTGGGATCTGATGAGGATTATTCCCGGATGCGGACGATACCCGACTAAGCAGCCTTGGCACTTAATCTCGTGATTAAATTAAACCACAGTGCGCGGAGTTAGTTAAGCATTTAATCAAACTGATAATTGGAGGCTGCTCTGCTCCAATAGCCTGCGCTGCAATGAACGTTGACTGATACACGCTTTGGCCACTTTACAACGATATGATTTGCGTTTCATTTTACTGTACTCAGAGAAAAATTTAGTGCAGCCAACTAAAAATACTATATTTCTCGATAAATATTGTATAGTTCAGTTAATACACCTAATAAGAAGAGTTACATCAATTTTTAGTTGGGTGTACACTGAAAAAAAATTTTTGAGTGCTTTCAACTCGATAGTAGAGTTGGCGAAGACACGCTTAAAACAATCATATTAGAGTTAAACCTCCCATATTTATATAGTTGAATTTACTCGATATTCAAACTGAATAATTGAAATTGGCGAAACGACGATCGGTCTATATCTCGTGTTACAAAACAGTGACATTAGCGTAGTGGTTTAAGTTTTAACGCTCT
>JABFPN010002445.1:0-22266 GCA_022817305.1 Leptoteleia sp. ZL-2020 | reverse complement strand
GATTGCAAGATCATGGGGCTAAAGGGAGAGATCGGTGGGAGGGGTGGGAGGGGGGTAGAGTAAGGAACTGAGGTGCAGCAGAAAATGCAGCTTTCCAGTTGCGTCTCTTGGTTTGCTTGTCCATGGTTTGAATTGGAATTGTCTTAACACCGAAAGTATAAACTTTTCAACAGCAAATATTTGCATGTATTGAGTAGAATTTATTTAAATTCATTAATCTTATGTGCGGATATTAATCTTATATTGGTATATCTCCATTATTAATTATGGGAGGGTAATTGCACGTGGGGTCAACTTCAAACAAATTCTTGACAATTTTTTTCTGTTTATTAATGGTTAAAACGATAGATAAAAGCCTAGGTAAAAATTCATATATGCCCCATATGTGTCCCACAATTATTCCTCTTTCATATATGCAGCATACGTGTTCCATATGTTTTCCATTTATGCCCAATACTGTTCCATAGATATTCCATATCTGTTCCATGTATGCCCCATATATTGTCCGTATTTCTTTCATATATACCGCATATATGTTCCATATATGTCCAATACATTAGTTTTTTTATTCGCAACAACATATAAATACTCGTTGATAGCAGTTTTTTCAATAAATATCACGACCTTTTTAAAAATACATTTCAAAAATGACAAACGAACTTTGTCCCCGGTTTACAGCACATTATAATCACTTTTTTATCTAACCTTTCCCTCAATTTACAATAATAGTCAGAACGAAGGAAAAAAAAAAGGAAGGAAAAAAGGAAAAGAAAAATTAATATAACCGCGGTGAAATTGCAATCTGAAAGCCAAGATCTGGGAGGTGCATAATTTGCTCGTAAGCTCGGACTTGAACTAATGGCCCCGGCAATGCACCGTGGATTATTTTTGTGCGTGCGCCTTAACCACCCACCTTTCTTGTCCCGCCGCACCGAAAGTATGCGTGTCATAATTAGTACGGCCGCGCGCGGTCGGTACGTCCGGGGGGTTTATTATTGTCAGTAGCATAAGCACCGCGGGAGAAAACGACCCTCACGAGATCGGACACGCTGAATGGTAATGATTATAGTAAATTGCTCTTGGCCTGTAAGTCTCGCGCGGGGGCGGCCGCCTAATAGCCACTCAGTGGGGCTGTTGAGATCCCGTGCACCCTTTTCCCAGACCTTTGATCCTCCCGTCCGAGTCAACCCCTTCGAAGCCCTCATTGTTTCGCCCCGCTCACGTTGGTACGCGTCGACTTCGCGGATGCGCCTTTTTCTCCCCCCTCCTCTCCCTCCCTCGGTTTCTCCGTCTCCGTTCCACGCCGCTCCCGTCTCACTCGTCCGAGACTCTTTTTCCTTTTTATCCTTTTTTTTTATTCTTCTTTTTTCATTCTGGTTTATTGCCGCGATTATGGGACGATGACGAATTTCGGTGCACTCGACGAGTCAACTTTGATCATCAGTCACGAGCCACTCGAGTCTCGTTTCGAGTTTCACTTTTTTTCCTTAGGACAACATTTTTCTTCTTCTTTTTTTCACCCTCTCTCTCTTAATTTGTAATTCAAAATTTTTGAGGGGGGGGGTTTAATTTATTTTTGAAAATGAGAAGGATTTAGTAAGAACAATTTTGTGATTGCTGTTGTTATTACTCTGAAATTCCTGTTGGAAAGATATTTTAACTTCAGTGGGTTATAATTTCAGCGGTGAAAGTTCAAAAGGATCGCTTAAATTTTGAGGTAAAATAAGTTTAATTCAATCATTAGGATATAGTTTTATCTTTACAATTATACGTTGAAAAAAGTTGCATTAAAAATTATATTGTGTCTATCTATATTCATGGTATCTCCAAAGTTATTGTACCACTATAATCATAAACATATTTATGGTCCATATTTGTTTTAACAATTTCATATAAGAAAGTAAAAAATTATGATATATATGGTATAAAATTTATCATTAATTATCATATATGGTAATAATTGATTTCAATGTAAGTAAATAATTGAAAACCATATATGGCTTGAACATATCAGTTATTGCCATATATCTACCATATATAATATAATGTTCTCAATCTAATTTTCCCCTGAATTCATTCAATTTTTTCATCATAATTGTAAATAATAGTTTGCAATTATTTATTTCAAATTCAACTACCTTTTTCTTGAATGAGAGACTGATTATTTCTGATTAATTAAAACTAAAGATTAAAACCGTGGTCAGCGAGCAGTAACCATTTTACCGTTTAAATCTCGAAAACTGACTCGAGTCGAGCAAATCCAATTCATCTTAGTCTAACCTAAGAATCAACTTTAACGATCAGAACGTCGAAGGTAGAAGAAGTCGTGGCCTCCTCACGTTAATCGGATTCGCTTCTTCGAACGACAGCCTGGTTAACGAGAAAAAGATTTCCGGACCAAAGGAAACCCCTTTGTTAATAACTCGCTACGCAAATGCTAATTGGCTAACAGAAATATATTGTTTATTATTTGCGAGTTAATAGGATTGCCGCATAATCTCTTAATAGCATTACGATAATATTGCCATTCGAATAATGTTAAATTGAAATGCTTAGGACAATCAATAATGTGAAAAATGTTTATGAACGTAACCATCCAGGTGTGTAAAATTCATTTCAGCATGAGATCAATGTTTTATTAACATAAAATTTATGTTTTAAGGATAAAACGTATCCTTAAATTGGTACAAAAAATAGTAATTTCCTAGTAGGAAATGTTCTACAGGCCCAGTACTGGTACAATACTGTTACCAGAGTTACCAATACTGGGACAATACTGTTACTAGAGTTACCAGTCCTGGTACAGTACTGTTACCAGAGTTACCAGTACTAGTAAATTTATTTACCAGTATAGTGACGGAATCGGGCCAGTAATGGAGTGATAACACTGGGTTAGTACCCAATAACTAAACGTACCAGTTGTATAGGTAGGCTATACCCTACCAGTAATCATCCAATGTTGGTCTTGCATTGAACAATTTTTTTAAATCACCAGTACTGCTTCAAGTCTGGATCAACTATGGCGTTGATATTTTGCCTGGCATGCCTTACATCTGGTTATGTTCTGTTTTTGTTAATAAACAAGCTCAAACCGGTACCTTTACTAAAGTCTGGCTAACAGTACTGGGCCAGAATTGGCCCAGTAAGTCAACTCTGGTAATTTCCCATAGGGTTATAATATTTCTTTTCTCTGGGTGTATTATTCAAGAATTCGATAGGTCAATTTTGATATGAAGTTGTACTTCAAATCATTTATTAAAAAATAAAAAGAATGTCTTTAAATTATTTTTAACAATAATCACTGAAAAGACTTTTAATTTGTAAATAATAAAAAAAGGTTACAAGTACTGGAAGATTGTGAAAATTTGCAACATTTCTCCGTTCGTTTTCGTCAAATTTCTCGTAAATTTTCAACGATTTGTCTACGCAAAGGGTTGATTCGCGCTTAAAGTCGCGCGCGCGCGCTTTGTTTGCGCAAAATATTGGCGAATTGAAAAAATGCAAGCCCACCGAGCGAAAGTGGTATAATGGCGGGTGATGCTCGTAAGAAGGCTCGCACTTGCGACTTCAGAAACATCGAAAGCAAATGTAAAAAGCACTTGCCGGATTGCACAATGGGTCTTCCTCTCGGCCAGCGGTCGAAGGTTTTCAGCCCCCTAGTGGTCAATTTCCCACTCAGACGGAATCATTAGTCTATAACGGGGCACTTTTGCGAAGGGTGAGAAGTGCACTTCATAAGCGAGCGTACTAAAATCAAATTCACAATCAGCCATGCAAGTCGTTGCTTACCGCGGAAAAGAGGCACGGGAAAGCACGGCCTCCCCAGGTACAAAGTGCTCCAAGACGCGCGTAATGACAGTAGTTAGAGGCAATATCCAATGATGAAATGCAACGGGCGATGAGAAGGGCGCTTATTGTTCCATATGATTCGCGAGAAACATTGTTCCAACGATTCGCGTTGGTGTTTTTTGATCGTGTCAAATACGAGCGAATCAATAGAGGGGTGGTATTTTTACACCATTTTTCGCGTGGTAAATCAATTTTGCATTGAAAATTTATATGTCGTATAAATATTAAACGAATATAAATTTTGTGGTGAGAAAGACTTATTAATATTTTGAATGATATTTTATAATATATACGAGTATTTATTATATTCAGATACTTTTTTGATTAATGATTCTTTATTAAAAAGGTAGTAGAAATTAAATTAAGATTAAAAATTGTAACTGATAAATAAGGTCATAAATTGATAAATATGTAAGTAAAAATTAAATACTTCAAGTTTTAATCTCAGTTGTTTAATTTTCTAATCTAATATTTTGAAGATTGACAGATATAATAAGTAATTATTAGATCTGCCAATTATCGAATTCAAACATACACATTCCATAAATGGTCTACAACTATTCCATAGATATTCCATATCAGTTTCATATATTTCCCATATATGGTCCATATCATTTCCATGTCTGTGAATTACACACTGAGATAAATATGATAGAAAAAATTACTGTTCTTAATTGTGTTTCAGATGTATATCTGTCTTTCAGTAAGAATTACTCTTTTTTAAAAGGAAAAATTTCTGTTTCATTTATAAATATAACATTTAAATCTAGTTTCATTGCTTTTAAAAAACTGTAATTTTTATTGCAAGACGGATATATATCTGAAACAGTTAAAAACAATAATTTTTTCTAAGATATTTCTCTCAATACAACGTTTAGTTCTCACGAAAACAAAAATTTTTTTTGTACAATAATCTTAATTCTTTTTTTTTTCCACTAAAAATGACTAAACTTATTGTTACTACATAAGAGTCTGAAAAATAATTTTCCCAAGCATTCAATTACCGATGTTAAAAATAGTTAGGTGAAAAATTTATAGCGGTAAATGAATCATAGTGGAAAAGTTGGCGGCAACGGACGAATTTCTGCAAGGCAAGGTTGGAAAGAAGCGCGGGATCACTTTTACTGACTTCGCAATGTCGCGTCGGAGGAATGCTCCGCGCGCGGGGAGGGAGAGCGCGCCACTTGAAAATAAATAAGCGTTTTAATTATTGGCCATTGATTCCGCGTGTCCGAGTTGAAGTTGGATGCAAAGAGGCGCGCGCAGCGCGCGAAGGGACGTTTTGAAATACGACCATAACTGTCTGCGTCACGTCTGAGAAAATCCTGCCGACCAAACTGGTTTCAAACGTATACCTCCTTGGGATCCTTGCGTGCAGACAGTCGCGAGAGCGTTCAGAAATAGAAGCGGACGTTACGATATTATTTAGAACACTATATTCCTTGGCAGTTATCACCTCTCTATACAAACAGGATTATTAAGAGGGACATAAAAAAAAAAAAAAAAAAAAAAAAGAGAAATACGTCCCAATTACCTAACGCGACCTTAATGCCTCAGATACGAGCGTATTTATATATTTATTAATCAATATAATTGACTCGCTTGTTCGAGCGGAGAATCCCCCGGGATCATAATTGAGATTTATGCGTGCATAATTTAGGCAACGCTTTCGACTCGGGCCGCTTATAGTCGCAGCACACGAAGGCCCCAGGGCGCGGCGATAAATTTTCGCGGCCGCTCGACGATATTTCGCGTGTTTTTCCCTCCCTTTCCCGCGGCCTTTTTTATTATCATTACAAAATCCCCGGGACATAAAAGTTTGCGAAATCCCACTTGGCGCTGTCGCCACGAGGCCTGTCCCATTTCATGGGAATATACGTATCAGTCGTTAACCCAAACCCCCCCCCCCCATCCCCACCCTAACGCCTGAAGCCCGCGCATTTTATTATTAATAAAACGTCGGGGCGCATTGTCGAAATAATTTTGTCCCAATGTTGGACATGCGCGTCGCGACCGATCAATCGCGCACCTGCGTCCGAAATAGACCCCGCGCGGCCCGTATCGCCTAAACGGGTTTCCAAATTTGGCGCTCTGAATTATTTGGATTTATCTCTTAGAGTTGCGGCGCGCTCGACAAGATTGATGAAAATTCGAACGTTACATAATTTGTAATAGTAACGGAGGGGGAGGTACTTGAATATTGAAATGTCCTATAATAATAACAATTAGCAAATGTAATTGCCCTATAATAATAACAGTTTTATTATAATAATAAAATTGTACCGCAGCGAGAGAAATTTATTAGTTGTTACTGCTATATTTCAATGTAATTCGAGGATACGCGTTGAGACGGTATTCTTTATAACATGATAATGGTAACGTTTATAAAATGCATTTAAAAGATTGATTTAAAAGTGTATAACCGAGGAATAGAACTCATTAGTTTGCTGTAGTATAGGTGTTACTGTAATAGTGTTATAATAATGTAAATATAGGTGTTACTAAAACTCAAAATTTGACAAAGAACAACTTTTTTCCTGGCTACAGCATAAAATAGTGATAAAGCATGTGAGTAGTGACTGGTGAGTACTGACTGATGAGTAGTGAGTGGTAAGTAGTGTCTAGTGAGTACTTACTAGTGAGTAGTGACTGGTAAGTACTTACTGGTGAGTACCTACTGGTGAGTAGTGACTGGTGAGTAGTGAGTAGTGACTAGTGAGTGATGACTGGTGAGAAGGGAATAGTAATTAATAAGTGGTAATTAATGACCTGTGACTAATGACTAGTGAGTACCAACTATAACTTCTATTCTCTAACAACGACAGATTACCCAACACTTCTCTCAAACTATATTTTATAAATTTTCACTACACACAATAAAAAAATGTCTATAAACGCACACATATCCTCGAATTAACATAAAACATCACAGCCCCTATTAACAAATCTCTCCCACTATACCGGACGCAAATTTATTAAAATTAAACTTACCACGAACCACTCGCAACGTCCACCCTCGGCTCTCGATTTGCCAAACTTCCACTTCAATTCGCCAAATTATTAAATGATTTAACATTACCCCACAATTGCCCGGCAAATTATGGGCCAATATTCCATAATTTCAGTCGCCCGCGAATTATAAATTGCCCGACGGTGTCCCATAAATTTGTCCCGCGATATCATCCCGGTATCTTCCCGATGGCCGATTAAAATCGGCCGCGCCAATAAAAACCGTACACCAGGGCGAAGGGGCTTCAAGGGGGCCCCATCAATAACAATGGCCGTCGAACGTCTGCCGGGTACGGTAGCCCGTTAGGCAAATTAGTTCGCCGGTCGGCGCGGTTCAATCGCGTTAATTAAAAACGGTGCCAATGGCCATTAACAATCCACGGAGGCCATTGTCGTGGGTGTTCCCCGTCTCATTCGGGCGATTTTGGGGTCGCGGGTCAGCCAGCAGGAGACATTAATAATCGTTTATATAATCTCTGGGCGGGGTGCAACGGGGCCAGTTAAATCCCCTGGCGCGTATCACGGGCTCATAACGGAAAGAAGATACGATGAAAAAGGACTGGCAGAGAGAGAGAAAAAAAAGAATAAGAAGGAAGAGAGGATGATGCGTCAGTGAAAGATGACGATAAGGAGAATGGGTATGAGGGGGGGAAAAGGTACCAAACCAGTCGAACGCGTCGCAAAAAGAACCAGCGAAAGAAAGCGGTTTTTATCGCGAGATACATCTGTGCGCTGCCTCGGTGCTGCCCTCTGTCGTTGTCGAATTTTTGATCGCCCCGTTCGATACGCTGTCACGAGCTTTTTCCCGCTGATTTGTTATTGGCTCGGGTTGCCCTTCCGCTGTCCGGTAATTAGTTACCGTCGTGGGCGTGGCATTTGCATAACATTTTTTTTCGTATAACTCTAATATAATTGTTTATCTTATTTATTTGATGGTTATGACAATTAAATATAATCGATTAAGTAAAGGTCAAACGATGATATAAAACAAGTTTGCAAACGCTGCAAAACTCGTGGAAAAATATGGGCAAATGTTTGCTTACCTTGGGACAATGAAAAACGCCTTTAAAAGAGGGGGGTGTCGATGTGCCAGGGTTGAATGTTTTCGGTATAATATGTTGGATGATGATGTATAATTAAACAAAGATAAATGTTGAATTAAAATGTACTCACCATGAAAACCATGAACCTTGATTGCAGGTTGGCGCTTCCGATGTAAGTCAGCGTTTCCGATCACTTTCGGGTGTGAATTGCACTTCACTTTGAATACTCTATATCCAGATAACTATGGTCACAAGACGCGAGTACGGAAACTGAATTTAACTTTACACACTAGTATTGAAAAAATTTACTAACTATGGGGATATTATCAATTGGCTAAAGTTCCGACATGTACTGGCTATCTACTGGTCTTGGTTCGACATACTGGCATTATTACTGGCCCGTTGGCTAATTGTTCTGTAACAAGAAAAGATAAAGAATAACATTAAATTTCCTTCCAAATTATTAGATAACTTCCAATTAATCAAAATGTATACACAAAGGAATTTATAAACAGTTGCTATTAGATTATGTACTAATTCTAATGACATAATATTTGAAAAATATAATTAAAAATTTTGTCATTATCAACGAATAAAACACGTTATCTCAGTCACTAATCACGTGCTGAAGCACGACTCTACGGAGCCTGGAGAAATATTAAATTTCCCCTAATTTTTTATAGGAACGCCTATATTTCTAAACAACTAATATTTTTTAATATACTATATCATATTATAAGGTATACGATAAATGTACGCATATTCCCGAGTTATTATAAAATATAATAGCAACTACCAATAAATTTCTCTCAATGCGCAGTCAAATAAATAACACACAAGTCCATGCTTGATCGTATATGGAAATAAATATGAAATAACCGTGCACTTCTTTGTACCAGGATAGCAAGAATCCAATCTTATAATTTAATTAAACTTAATGAAATAGATATAAATTATAATTTGTAATTAAAATAAGGCAAAATAATTGAAAGCCAAGACGTTGCGTTCTTAACCGTAAGAGAAAACGCAAAGTTTATCAATAAATCACTTTTATTCGTATTTTATTGAAACCATCCACAAATTGTAATGCCATCTTAATTGAATTGATACCAATAAAACGTTGCATTTTCGCAACGCGTGAAACGCGAGGTAAAACAATATACGTCAATAAAGCACGCATTTATTGCGCAATAAAATGCATAAAGAGCGAGAGCGATGGAAGTTAATACATTTCGCGGAAGAGGCTGGGCAAAATCGGGACGAACATCGAGAATCGTTATTTGTAAAGCATTAAAAATGATTGGTCCCAATTACGACGATTGCGTTTTAAAAGTATCATATCTCAATTTCAGATGCGTTTCACTGCAAGTTCGACTCACTTCGTTCGCGGGGCGTTTTGACTTTAACAAAATTAAAAATCAAACTTATAGTGAATAAATTATAGTTAGAAATTTTATGTTACAAGTACGTTAGTAGGTTTCTGTTCGATGAACACGATTCTCGTAATTATCCATTAAAAACTAGTATGCGATAGAGAATATTTTCTTAAATGATAAATTTGAATTTCTTTAGTTTGTTTAAAGCTTAACATCTAAGATTTCAGGTTTTTTTTAGAATTCAAGAATCAAATTTCATAGCCTTGAATTCCTTTTTATCTTGTCCTTAAATATTTAATAGTATGTTTAACTTTTAGCATCGATGATCTTGGATTGTTTAGAAAAAACTTAAAAGCTTAAAATTCTTCTTAACTTAACTCTAAATGTTTGTAGCATATTTTGAACTCTTAATATCTAAAATTTTAGGCTGTTTAGGATCCAAGGACCAAATTGCAGTCTCTTCTCGTTTCTTCAATTTCTTACCATTAAGAACTAGTTAACGTTTACAATAATTTTACATTATATTACAATAAGAATAATAGGACATTCCATATTTAACCCTACGAAATGAAGCCGCAAACTTAACATTTCTAATTATACCATTTCAGTAGCGCGCATTGCCGATATATAATTAAATTCCTCGCACTGACTTTACATTATCCTTTTTATACGCGGTTACACGCGTGGAGAGAGAAAGAAAAAAGAAATAATAAATAAATAAAAGGATCTTTTCGCAAGAGTTGAAAAGTCAAGTACAGCCGGCCGGTTCTCGGCGCTCGATATGGCGACGAACTTGGTTGAACTCGCTTTCGCAAACCATCAATTTGCCGTCGAGCGGCTACCGCGAGGAGCTTTGAAAGCGACTGGCGATGAAAAAAGCTGACGTTCGGTGACTGAATCGATTAGGCGAGAGGTGTTCACACCTTTTATGAGAGCGGCCTAACACGCGGGGAAACATTTTCGTCGGAAAAAGCGCCGCGGAGGGAAAAAGAAGGGGAAAAAAAAGTCACGCACCAACGGTTCGCGCGGATTAATTTGCGCCAATGTTATTGACTAATTGGGAATTCAGCTTTGTCGCACACACGCGCAGGGAAACGACTTTTTGCCGAGATCAACGTGAGAATTTGTTATAAAACGGTACTTTCGGCGGATACCACTTCTTAGAGTTACGTCGAGTTGAAAACGTTCGCAATTCGCATACCAATCGACCAATTCGATTTTTATTTTTTTTTCTTATTATTCTTATTTGAGTACTCGTATTGTATTAAATGTTATTTGGAAATAAATTTTATAAATATTTGTTATTTGTGTAAAAAAAAAACTTTTCGTTCGTGATTTATGCTATATCAACTATATTTCTTCCTTTTCAAACTTGAAGAAATTCCCGGGGTATTGGAGCGTTCCGACTCGTCGTACAGTCACGTTCAGTGTAACCAACTTCTAAATTTACTGTCATTTATTCCACATTTACCGCTTTGTAGAGATTTTTTTAAACTTGTATTCTACTTTATTATAAGATGGAGTTTCGAACGACGAGTCCGCACGTTCCACATTGTTTATAAACAGATGACTGCGCCACCCGACAAGGGCAGTAACCAATCCCACTATTTCCTCTTTTTTCTACTTTATATTAAGAATTATTAATAATTCCAGCTCGGACTTTAAGTTTTGTATTTTAAAAGCGTTTCATTCTTCAAATCCCATGTAAACTTATACCTCAAATACGTGTCAATATAGAATATCCTTCTGGAACGGACGAAATACAAATTATTCTACACCGCAAAAAGTATGTATTTGATCGCCACGCGATCCCACAAATGAATTTGTTTAGTCGACTGCTGAGTTTTAAGAACGTGCCGGACGCTCTATATCTCGTGACTTAGTTGCTCGTATCTGTTTAGCCATGGGCATTGACTTTATGAATGGAAGCAGCGACAGCGGCGGCACGCGTGCGCGACGACTGGAACGGCCGGTCCGCTCTACGCGTGCAGCGAAAGTGACCTGCGATAGTCGCCGTTGTCATCTCACAAACACACACACATACACACACACCACACGTACGTTATGCGCGCGCACACACGCAAACACGTGGTACCTGTCGATCGCCGGTAGGAACTCTGTTGGTATCGATAATTGAACGTTGTGTCCAGTTTAAAAAAGTGCCAACATCCAATGCGTTACCCTTTAATGGATTTCTAAATCAATTATAACCGACACCTTTCCGGTTAGTTTCGTTAGTTTTGTTAATTTTAATAATTTCGTTAGTTTCCTTAGTTTCCTTAGTTTTGTTAGTTCCGTTAGTTTTATTAGTTTCGTTAGTTTCGTTAGTGTCCAACACCCCTCTGGTTATTTTGACCGTAAAATTACAATACGCCGCGGGATCAGAGTTAAAAAAATTTCTCGCCCTTACATGCCGGACTATTAACGTCCAATTGACGGACCTTTTATGTCATCAACACTGATTTGTTCCCATTTAAATACTTCGTATTCAATTTGTAACGGTCGATATTTGATGTTGGATATCTTAAATGACTGAATTAAGGTGATACCGTGGTGGTCACGAGCGAACTCGAATTTTAACCGTCTTGTTAGACACATATTACAATCTGGTATTAATAAGATAATAATTCAGAGTATTAACTTATTTCTCAGAGTAAAACTTTGACATCAAATATTATAAATTTTTTAAGTTACGTTTCGTTCTTTGCTGCAAAGCTGAAATTTATAATGAAATTTCCTCAAACCTTCTCCTCGGTATAAATTAAATAGTTACCAGGATAATTTACTAGGGGTTATAGTTACCGAGACTACTCGGAGAGCAAACTTGTTTCCGAGCGCAAATCTCTTTCGACGTGTAAGCATTATTTTCATGCTATATCAGCATTAAGCCGGTACTTGACAAGTGAACATTACTTGTATATCAAGTACGTAAGTGATGCGGGCGAAAAACTTTCAGCTGATAAAAACGACATCGTGCATCTAAATGTCAAAGAAACCTATTATTATCACCTCGATTTGCAACTCGCGATGGAATTGTACACGCGCACTAAATGGACCGAATCTTCCAATTCATTTTTTTTACATAAATTACATTGAATACTAGTAAGTTTCGTAACTAGATGTCACTTTGTCAAAAATCCGTTATAAAAAAGTTAAAACGCAAAATTTGTTTCCATTTCTTGTTTAATTTCATGTTTACCACCTCCAAAATGCAAAACAAACAGTTTCCATGTTTACAAACACCTTCCGAATGTTTACAAACACTGCTTGTTTACACTTATATGACCTTCAACATGCAAAACATGTTTTTCCACCCTTCCTTTCAGCACTAATTCATTTTACCAAGCTTCAAAACAGTAATATCCGCGTGACTTTTTCGAAAATAGACCCGAGAAATTTTCTACGATCATTCCTCGCCGCGCAATAATTCAATCGCTGTCTTTCCAACGGCACGTGAGACATCCAATTTGAAACAAACAAATATCAAATATTCACCGCCCCGTGCCCGAGCTCCAATTCCGCGCGGCATATCACGATCGTCCAAAATGTCAAATCTAATTCCGACGCACGGCGGGCGACAGGAAATTTTCCGCCCGTCGCCGTAACATCGGAATCGGCATTTCACCGGAGGGGGGGGGGGGAGTGACACATAACGCCAAAGCGTCGACGTGCGGTAATTGCCGCCATTAAGCGCTCGGCGTTGTTCGCTCGGTCATTCTACAAGGAGCCGCGCGTTTCGCAACGGGGCCCTAAATCAAGCTCGTTAATTTCCATTCTTCCGCGGGTACCCGGGGTAAAGCAGGGGGGGGGGACGGTCGTGGCGGGGGGAATACGATAAAATCTAATGCGCGGGTAAAACGTCGCGCGCTCGCCGCGCGCTTATAACGTTCGCCAGTTTATTCGCAGAGGGCGCATGCGCGGTCGCATTCTGACGGAAAATTTACATAGGTTCATTAAAGCGCGGCCGTTTAATTATTTGGTAACATTATTAAGCCGCGCGATTTCCAGTCTTGTCTTGCCGATCGCGTAAACTTACTAATGTGCACTTTTTACGCGGCCCCGTGTTTACAGGCCGCACTTATCGTTACGTAAACGAGGTTAATGTCGCTTGGATACCGCTCAAAATTGGACGGATGCTAACGAATACTTTCACCCCAAAGTAGGGATGTTTGACATTTAAAAAAAAAGGAAAAGAAAAAAGAAACGGCACTTGGGAGGAGCGTAAAAAGTAAATTTAAATAATGAGAAAAAATAATGTGCGAATTATTGATACTGGTAATAAATATTTGATAATAAATATTGCAAATATTATTTGCAATATATTATTTGTGGGAAAGAATAATGAAAAATTCTGAAAATTTGCTGGAAAATGCTAAAAAATACTAAAAATTGCTAGAAAATGTAGAAAATTGTTAAAAAATTGCTGAAAATACTGAACTATTGCTGGAAAATGCAGGAAAATGTAGAAAATTGCTAAAAATACTGAACAATTGCTGAAAATTGCTGAAAAACTGCTAAAATTGGGATTTTTCAGCACTTTTCAGCATTCTTTTCCACAAGGGATTCTACAGTAACTACGTACCAAAACAATACAGTAATTATTACCATAATATATTGAAATCGAGGGATAAATTTCTTAACCTATAATAAAGTATGGTGAAAGCTAATAAAATAACTAGTAAATTTCCCGAAGTATCGTCGAAATACTCCAGGGACGGTAATTTAGTAAGAAATGTATCTAAATACCATAGAGAATGGTAATAATTGCTGTAACTTTTCTTTTCCTCCACGCACAATAGTAATGCTTTAAGCCCGTCCATGAGAATAACGAGTATGCTAACGAAAGTTCGATTACCTGAACTTTTTCAAGAAGATAACGCTTTAAAACTTATTCTTATCGCCTCATTTATAATTCAACGTGTAACAATTTTAACATGTATCTGCATAATCCTTCAAGGACTTCATTATCACGTTGCGCAATGCTCCAAATAGTGACGTGCAAATGCAAGAAAAAATTGTCGCGCCGATTTCTCCGACTCGAACACACGATTTTCATATGTTTCAAACAATATCAATATCACCTCAAAGTATAAATATATTATAATTAACAATCGTGAAAAATAATTACACCGTACTTTTTAGGCTCAACTTAAAACTATATTAGACTCAGGATAAAAATATTTTAATTATACTTCTGGGGAAAAAAAGTAATTTTTATTCCATCCCTTTTCTGAGGGCAGAAAATTCAATTTTCAAAAATCGCTTTCCTTTTCTTTTTCCAAACAATTACGAAACGGTTATCCTCGTGACAATTCGATATACTTATGGCGAATTTTCATCGAGCCCCTGCGCAACCCCACATACGTGACACGTACGGACATAAATTGTTACGCAACCGTTTGATTTCGATTCCGAGTGGTGTTCATCTTGGTCGAGGGGTCCAGATATACGTTGCATCGTTGAGTTCATATTGACCGGTAGCCGTCAACGCGCGCGATCCATCAGCTGCGTGTATTGTATGGTAATGAGCACTTGTCGCGCGTGATATGCGTTCGTATACGACACGTTATTCAAGCCGATAAGATTTCCAATCGAATTCTTTTTCTCTCCTCTTCTTCTATTTTACAATATAATATTGAAGAATGATACGCTGAATAAGATGAATAATGAAACGCGACATTTTAAAAAGCAATTTTAATCGCGAATACGGTAAGCGTCTTAAGAAAATAAATCCTCCATTCAGGGGACTACGCATTATAATTGCAATGAGATTGATAAAAGGCTAGTTGAAAAAAATCAAGTAATAATGGAATCTATATGGTCCATATATGTATACATATAGCTGAATCAGTCATACAAATTTATCTAATCCTCAAAACACTAAAGTTAAAGTAGTTTTCGATGAAATAATGAGGTTATGTTCAGTCCCTATAGGATAAGTGTACGGTTGAATCAGCCATATAGTTTATCTAACCTTTAAATATTTATTTTATTTGATTTAATATGTAAATTTTGTTTATATTATCTTTCGAAAACGTTTCATTCTTCGGTCTTACTAAAAAATAATAACTTAAAGTGTACAGCTTAAACAATAAACGCTCCATGTTTGGGTATAAAAATTATAATCTCAAATGATTTCATTAGCAAGATACTACACTGTGACTCGGGGGTATCGAAACGTAACCAATTAATAACGTACAATTTTTTTTAATATCTTTCCAAGATTTTTCCAACGCTGCCGATGCACGCAATGGAAACACCACAACGCCATCTATGACAAAATAACATTGGACAAACAATAATGTTTGCCAACAAATTACGTACTATTTTTGTTCTCGTAAAAAGAAATTTTTTTTTTTCTTTTCGCATAAAATACTTGCTATTCTTTGCCGGTAAATGTTTATAGGTTACATTAAACGGTTTATATTAGACGAATAATGCGGCACATTTCTGAATAGACTTCACGACACCGTCGTCAGCGGTGGGGCACGACAAATCTCGCAATCTCGTCGCGTGCACTGTATCCGCCCTTGGATGCTGACTAATTGCTTCATTATCTTACTCTTCTTCGTCGCAAAAGTGCTCCGACGCGAAATTACAGACACGAAATAATTAATAAATTACGTCCGAGACTACTTTTTTACCGCAAAAAAGTCTCGAAGCCGAGGCGCCTAAATAATTTTCCAACCGAGGATTTAGTTGCTTGCAGCTTGATTGTATTATTAAACGCTATTAAAACCGCCGCATAAAATAGCAGTTCATCATTACGCTTATTTTCAAATTTTATTGTTCCCCATCGTTACAGTTTTATGTGTTAATTTTCGTGCACTCACTCTCCCTACTTTTTTCTTTCTTTCTTTCTTTCTCTTTATGTCTTTTTTTATACCTTGTGATGGAAATCTGTTGGATTCATGGGTACGGAAATAAATACGAATCGCGTAGTTAAAGTGATAGTAAAGTAAAAGAATATTGTAATATAAGTAGTCAAAAATACTATTTTCTAGTGAAATTTGGTGTATACTGTTGATATTTTTTTATAGCTTGGGGATTGGTGATAATTGTACATTTATAGTACTCTTATAATAGAAGGTAGTATTTAATAAACAAAACTAATAAAACTAATAAAACTAACAAAACTAAACTATACTGTTGCTATATTTTTTATACATTTGGAATTGGTAATAAATATACATTTATAGTATATTTAATAATATAATTATCAAAAAAATAGAACTTTTTACCTCACAGTTACCGATCTACACTCACCCACTATTCAATGGTCATATACTCCCAACCAGCACCGTAGAGTAGTGGTAAAGTTCGCGACTAATAACTGTAAGGTAACGAGTTCAATTCCCTGGTTACAAATGTTTTTCTATTCATTCTTTTAACATCAAATTATATTACGAGGAATATTATAAATGTCCGCATCCTTGAGTTATAAAAATATAATTAACTTTCTCGTTCAGAAGATTTCATTTTGCATCTACCAGACCACGTAACTTCATATATAATATTTGTAGACTCGAAATCTATACAAATACACATTGCTGTATCTCAAAAACTTAACGACTTGGCCGGGGAAAAATATAATATGCGAAAGTGGGTGTGGTTTCGATGGAAGATTGCCCGCTATTCTCGGAAAGTGTTACTCTCTTAATGAAACGTGAATCTGCTGAATAAACTATCTATCCGATTTCAGTTTAATTTAAGGACTCTGTCCTTCGTATTTAGATAAGTCATCGGAGGAGGGTTTTCAGCATAAAGATATCATTTTATGGAATAATTAAATTTACTAATTTAAATTTTAGCCGATACTCCAGTAATAATAAAGCTCCCCCCTTCTATACCGTGCAATTTAAGATGTATAAAAGAAAGTTAAACAAAGTTGCGGCTCTTATTAATTAACGCCCGTGGTATGGAGTAAAAGTGAAAAGTACAATAAAATATTGTGACAGTCGCGGGTCATTCATCGGGTTGACTAGTTTTGCCTTCTTCCCATCTGGCGCAACGCTCGAGAAGTTACGCGACGCAAATTCGCACGCATTCGCAATGACTGCCGGTAAGCGGAGGCCCTGAGCGATCTCACGTGAGAGACGCGATAAACTATTTTAACGAATGGCAAATAACGCTTAAATTTGATCGTAACCATTCAAAGGGCAATTACGCAATGGACTGGGGGAAGTTTCGAACGTTGGAATTCAATGAATTAAATTTAAGACAAATTTCCAGTTATTGCAAAAAGTAAATATAGTGTTAAAAAGTAGTGTATTGTGTAATTAAGAAGGAAATATGAGTAAGAACAAGGTAATTTGCATAAGGAGTTTAAATGGAAAGAAATAAAACGTTCATCGAAAGAGGGAAGAAAAGTGTACTATTCTTTCCTAGGGAAGAAAAGTATACTATTCCTTCCCAGGGAAGAAAAGTGTACTATCCCTCCTTAGGGAAAAAGTATACTATTCCTTCCTAGGGAGGTAAAGTAGTCTGAAATTGGCTGCTTTAATAGAACTGAAGATTAAAACGTTTTCGATAGGATCAATGTAAATAAAAGCTATATTTGTAAACAATTTCAAGGACATCGTGACGAAAACAAACCATAGCAAACAAACCATTGTTTATTTACGTTAGGAACGACGCGATATTACAAAATAAAAACAACAATTATTTACACCTCGTACCCTGAAAACATTTTCCTCTATACTTTCTACCCTCGGGCGCAAAATTCTCCTTTTCACCTACGTCAATTTGTCGACATTCAGATTCGTCGAATCTCGGTGCTCGAAATTTCCCGCGCGCACGTTACACAAGACTCGTTACAGCTGGGAACGTCATCGCGGTTGCCTTCACTACGAAAACGGCCGACGATTATTATTGGGCCGCTTTAATGGCTGTTAATTGCCCGCGAGATTTCGCGTTTGTCTGCTCGTATTTCCATGCGATCGTTAGTTGCCGCGATCCGACGCGCCTCGTCTACGCGCAAAACGTTGCGTACCGTGCACGCGAGCGCACGTACACCCCCCTCCCCTCCCCCCCAACCCCCGAGTGATTTGCGGTTTTGAGACGAGCTCGATTCAGTTGTATAACGACCCATGAATTCTCATCATTTTAACGACCCGGCCCCGCTTCGCGCGCGCGCGCCCCCATTTTTACGCGAACTCAAAATCGTTTGTTGTTACTTTTATGCTTAGTTTAATGTCCGAGCGCGAGCGCCGCTCTCTTCCCGTCAAATTGCGCATTTTTCTTCGCGCATAAATCTGATTGCACCGTATATAAACCAATAACACTTTAAGTGAAATTGTATTGTGGCTCAAAAGTGTTCCGTCATTTGCCGTTTAATAAGTTTTATTCAATCGCTAATGAATTGTAATGGACGCTGTGAGAAAATATTTTTGTCAGCTGATAGCCAGAAGGAAACGTTTTCAAATTATGAAACATAAACAATCTTTGTTTTTATTTTATATTCCCATGACATTCCAAATGTAAATAAACAAAGATTTGTTTATTGCTTTGCTTTGTCCCGATGTTCTTAAAAATATTTACAAACATTAGCTTGTTTACATTAATTGACAAAAATCAATATTATAAAATTACATATGAATCAAAACAAATAGAAATAGAAAATGATCAAATATTGAATGTAAATTCATTGAAATAATGAGATATGCTAAAAACCAGATACATTAATCTCAGCGTACTTCGATATCAAAACCATAAATTGGGTATAATAATTTTAATAAGCAGTTATGAAATGAACTTTCAATAGTTTTCCATTAAAATTCATGACTTCTTTCAAACCGTGTTCCTTTACATCTCATTAAACTAACGCATACATTTAGCATAATGTCTCTGTGGTAAAAAAAAGGTCTATGGAACTGAAGAAATAAAACGTTTCTTCCTATTAAAAACATAAACAATAGTTTGTCAATACGCTAAAGGTCAAATTAACAAGGTAACAATAATAACAATGTTTGTTATTATCATTTCTTCAATTAACCCTTTGTGAACTTAAAAATAAAGGGAGACAAATTTTTGTTTAAATCATGTCCTTTGAAAACGTTTTCAAAATGGTATCAAAAAATATTTCCAAAATGAATTTTGAGTTAAGCAAATGATTACTTTGTGTCTCGGGGTCAATGATTCCGGCGACGTTACAGATAATACGCTTGTTTTTAGGCAAACACGCTAAAAAGGGTTCTTGACTTATAAGGTATAAATAGACTGTTCTTCCCGGTCGCGAGACGTCCTGGTGAGAATGCGCCCCGGCCAAATACTTTAAACTTTAATCGACTTCTCGCTGAAACGAACGAACAGTGGATTTCAAGTACTGACTGAGCTTGTCCCTATTTCGGTATCGATCACAATAACGTCGCGCTGCAATCGACTCGCGCAAATGCGGTCGTCCATGCGGGTTACAAGTGAAAATTCAGTTACTACTGTGAAAAACACTATGAATTCTATTATTTATATTCGCATTTTATCGGAAAACACTGAAGCGTTTAAAGTGAAAACCGGATGCACCGAGAAAAAAATAAGTGACTACGGATAAAACAGTAAAACTCAACTAACTACTAGATTAAAACAACTAAATATCCTTAGTGAAATTAAACTTGTATAACTAAACTACGAAAATCCAAAATAATAAATATACCCTCTTGGAAAAATTCATCTGGATGTTATCTGGAAGTTATCTAGAGAACGTTTGGATATAAGTAATGGGCCAGAATATATCTAGAAGTGCAATCTCAAAAAAAACTGGCAAAAATTGGCTAGATAACAGCTGTATCGTGCGACACCTCGGTAGGTGGCGCTGATGACAAGGTTTCCCGCAAGAGCAGTGACTTGTGGAATGTATATGAAGGCGCCTTTTAATAGGGTGGGGATAGAGGTGGTCCAAATTCTATCCAACCTATTTTTAACTGCCATACAGTTGTCCCAAACCCACATGGGGTATTATAAAAAATAATTTTGAGATTACAGATCGTCTAGATAAATTCTGATGAAGGTTCAAAGATGTTGAAATAATATCCCAACGAATTTCCTCCTAACGAGTATATATATTCTTCTCCTTTTCATATATAATCCCAAAACCTTAATTTACCTTTTCAAACCATTGCAAATAATAATTTCCCTGAAAATTTTAACTTTACCTAAAGTTAATCCCACCATTAAACAAATGAAAAGCAATGGCAGGAAAATAAAAATTAAGGTTTACCAATTTCGCTACTTAAACTACGTCATTCTATCAATCGCTGATCAACGGTACAATTAACGAAGCAACAATTCGACGACAATAATACAACATCGTCATACTGTTCTTCCGCTTTTACGCGAAAAATCATGCAAAGCGCAAAACGCAAAAGGGAGATACCGATCAAGAGCGAGGAAAGGCGTCATGCACCGTGGAACAGGTGCCGCACCGCGAGCTATTAGCATACCTAGTTATCGGAAGGCTCCATTCCAACGACGATTATTATGTATTATCGATTGCAGTTAGCGGCGCGCGACACTTATCGATATCTCGCGCAATTCGCTCGGTTTGTGTCGGGCCCGTTAGTCAGCGGGGTACACGAAGTGTCAGATAAAAATTACACGACAATTAATATTCATGGCTTACAGTGTTACGCTGTCGTTCGATTGACCGCAAAATCAATAGGGCATTGCACATTCGGAAGTGTAATACCAAGGCGATGTTATATTACTTTCGTTGGTTCGTATCGTAACTTAATTTAGATTAAAGTATATGTTTCGTTGTCGCAGATGTGCGGTTGTATATTATGATTATGAGATAGAGCAGAATTGGTTTAGGTGTACAACGATGGGCCTGTACTTTTCTTTATTTTGCTTAAGTAAAGTCCAGTTTTTCTGACGAAGTGTTTGTGTTCCCAAATGTTGTGCGATGATAAAGACTGTTGTATATTGAAATACAGTTTTTGATGCAAGATATTGTATTGTTTTTGCTAGAAAATGTCCTGTTTTCTTAATGCATTTGGTAAATAGAGAATGTAATGTATAAAATTAAATATGTAAGCAATTGATGTTCATAAATATCTGACAAGGCAATTTTGTGAAGTAAAAAACAATTGTATTTTAAATATCAATGCATATTAAGGAATTAGAAAGAAGAACAAATTGTTTTTCCCTAAAAGCAAATGATATTTTTGAAACACTCTTTTAATACATGTCTAGTACACCATAAGAATATTCACCAGAAAGATACCTAGAATATTCAGAAAAATATTTGGTTATAATCAAAAACTTGTTCCCTTTTTAACTAACTAAAATTTTTATTCAAAATAACCAGATGTATTGGCTTAAATATGTATATTTAGTTACTGTAACTAAACATATTTGTTACTGAAATAAAGAATTTGGTTCTCTTAACTAAATATCCACATTTTTAATTATAAATCCTATTTTTCTCTCATCCTACTCTACAGAAGAAAGACTTGAACACTCTCCAAAATTTCTAGAACATTCTTCAATACTAAATAATCGAATTTTTTGCCATTAAACGAAAGCCAAATTCTCGCCAACGCAAACGGAACACCTCAAACGCGATATCTTCGACTGCGCATCTCGAATTCAATTGAATGTTACACGAAACGCTTGTAAACTTGTTTAACGAAAACTCGTCTGACTGTGAAACCTCATTTCCTTCGAGCGCTCCGAGATACGATAAGTTCTAATCGCTAAAAAAAAAAGAAAGAAAGATAAAAAAAGGAAGAAAAAAGTCCGGATTTACCGTGCGTAAAGGCAAAACACCCCGCGTGGCCGCAAAGACAATGCTCCCGGCATAACAATATGCGGCCGCGTTTGTTTACAAATCCCGGGCCAATGCCCTTCGGCCAAAGCGAAACCATCCCCGCGCCGAAACTGCAAATAGACGGGTTCAAATATTCATTCGCGCCTACGACAACAAAACGGTTCACCGCACCGCGCAAATTCCCCCCCCCCCACCCCTCCCCCGGGGGGGTATTTGTTTGCGTTTC